>AWOL01S0010318.1:15166-65667 GCA_000715115.1 Nicotiana otophora | reverse complement strand
GTGGGTTGCTCTGATGGTAAGCACCCTCCACTTCCAACCAAGAGGTTGTGAGTTCGAGTCACCCCAAGAGCAAGGTGGGGAGTTCTTGGAGGGAAGGATGCCGAGGGTCATTTGGAAACAGCCTCTCTACCCCAGGGTAGGGGTAAGGTCTGCGTACACACTACCCTCCCCAGACCCCACTAGTGGGATTATACTGGGTTGTTGTTGTTGTTGTTGTTGTTGTTATGAGTTGTGCTTTATGAAAATGCTAATAGTTACTTTCTATGAATTATGTATCATTTGTACCGTTGATGTTAAGGGTGTTCCTTTTCTGGTAACATATTGCTCATGAGGCCACGGTTGGTGTTGTTATTGTGTTATATTGCATCATTAGTTATACATATGTTGTTAGGATTGGTTTTTAGGATTCTCTGGCAGGTGGATAGCCGCAGTAATTGGGGAGACTCTGGCGAAATATTTGGAAATTTAGGGAGTTAGCCAAATTTTGATACTACAAGTGTGTGTGAATTAACAGTTGGGCCACATATGATGCTAATGGCTGATTTTTACCCTCATTTGAGGACAAATGATCCTAAGTGGGGGAGAATGTAAGGCCCCGTAAGAAGTTTTGCAAAATACATATAATGTTTCATGGCGCCGAATTGGTTTTACGTGTTGTGGATAATAGAACCTAGTGTGCCCACACATCCATCTGAACATCCTTGTCTCTGCTACTTTCATCTTATGGATATAGGAACTATTGACTGGCCAACACTCTACCCCATAATATATGGCCGGTCTAGCCAACTCTCTGTAGAACTTGCCCTTAAGTTTCAGTGGCACATTCTTGTCACACAGTACTGTAGATGATAACTTTCATTTCATCCACCCCACCCGTATACGATGCATGACATCCTCATCTATCTCTCCACCCCCTCGTACTTTTTGGGTTGAACAATGCACTGGAGAGTAAAGGAAACTTTTTGGCAAAAGAGGACATTTTTGCGGCCCACTATGCTGTCGCAGAATCACTCTGCGGACCACATAATGGCCGTAGAGTGAGGCAGGGATGGGCTATTTAGGAGGTTAGGTTTGCGACTAATTATGCGACCGCAGACCAGTTCTAAGGTGCATTACGGGACCGCAGAATAGGTCTGCCGGGCTGCATAATGACCGCAGACCGAGTCAGTTATGCCTAGTTCCGGAGGTCATTTATGCAGCTTGTTCTGCGGATCGCACATCCTTTATGCGGTCACATATGCGACCGCAGATCCTATTCCGGGGCAATATCTTAGGGTTTTTACAACCCGACCCTACTTCATTAAATAGACGCAATGGACCATTTTTGACTAAAAAGCTTATATTTTAGAGTGAGAGAGAGTGCCCTAAAGTGAGAAGGTGTTCCTCAATAATTGTTCTTCAATTCTTGCTCAAATCATGGAAGATTAAGAAGGAAAACTCACAAGGTCTTTATCCTAAAGGTAAGATTCTACACCCTATTCATCCATTTCGTATTTTGTCTAGAATTGGGTAATTAGTAAGATAATATTTGGGCATGATAGTTGTTCATCTTGCATGCATGTGTTATCAAAAGGTGTAAGAAGATTGTTGAGCTAAGAAAGGTAAAGAATGGGTTGTGGTACGATTGAATCCTCCATAAAAAGACGTTGAAACCTTAGTGCACACCTAGCGTTTGATAAAATGCTCAAATGAGCTAGAACCATGATCATCTTCCTAATTTTGGTTCAACTTGTTATATTTCTAAAATAGATTGAAGTTGCTAAGAATTCTGGATCATTTTAGAGTTTAAGGAAGCTCTATTGAGGCATGTTGGCTAAACTCTTCTCTTAGAAATGAATCCCACGATATTCATGTAATTTATGTAAGACCCGAGTGGTTCATTATAAATTGGCTATTCCGACCACAAGTCATGGTGTGAGAAAGAGGCCTAAATGGTGGAATGCCCTAGCCTTCAGATTTATTCACAGAACAGTTGCATAGATGGCAAGGACAATATTGAAGTATTCGTAAGAGCTATAGGTTATGAGACTGATAAGTGCATAAGTCAACATTTGAAGATGAATGTTCCAAGGGGGGAATGATGGTACACCCCATGTTTTCATACGTGAGAGTACATCGTAAGTCAATTGATGTAAGCTCAGAAATGAGATTATATTTGAAAGTACATAAAGTAAGTTAATCATGTTACCTTGGAAGTTACAACTATTTAAGATCATGAATAAGAAGTACCAAGAGAGTTGGAAGGCTTAGAAGCTAAACGAATAGAAGAAAATAAGTTTTGTCGAAAGTCGACAAGTTGGGAATAAGGATGTTATGTTATGATTTATGCTAAGCGAGTTGTGGAACAAAAGTTGGCAAAGGTTATCACAAGTTACATTTATAAATGTACTGAAAGTTAGGTCAAATGTAGTAGAGCTCTTCTCCCAATATACACGGAATTACAGGATTATCCACCTAACAAATTGAATATTTATGAGTCTAGTTTATAACACATTAAACTGTTTGTCGATACGATATCATAGTATAGAGATATTCGCATTTTTGCGAGACTGCACTAGCTGCTCCCAATGGGACCCACTTAGGTAGTGGACGACCCTTCAACATTTTAACAGGGTGATGCCTCAATTCTGGCTATGTTCGACCAAGGGAATTTCCCAAACTCTCTCAACACCTCTCTAACAGCTCTCAAGGTTCCAAGTCTAATCCAAGGCGGTTTTACCTAGACCTATCCTCAAAAGTTAGCCTAAGTGAAGAAACGAGTCTCTATGGTGTTGTGATGCCATTAAGGGTGCTTGTAAGCTAAGGGAAGCTTTGATTCAGGTATTTTCTGATTATTTAAGGTACGTAGAGCACTCTATTTCTTGGGCTTAAGCTTATATATGCATTGGTTAAGTTATTTGGATAAAGAATTACAAGATAGAACTTGAAGTTGTATAAGAAGTTGTTGTCTCTTATTGGACTATTTTGGAGTTGTGTATATGACTTCATATGGCTGGAAATCATGGGGAATGGCTTGGTTATAATGTCCGTATTGTCGTTATGCTGGTAAATATTTTTAGTATGTTGATGATGTTTTAAATAGTAGAATAAGCAACCACACAATACCTAGAAGTGTGGACATGGGGAAAGAAAGGATAGCAAAGGAGATGCTGCCCGTTTTAACAATAAATAAGCTTGTAGTTCATTGTACGATAGTTGCATCTTTCGTAGCTTAACGATAGCATTATTATCGTTTTTGTAGATTAAAGTACGATGAGACAATTTCAACATGGTCATTGCATATAATGTGATAACGCATGTTAAGGCTATCTCATTTTTCCTTTTGGCATGATCCATATGATACAAACGAAATGAGAAAACATGCAACTTTCACAAATGACTCTATTCTTAGAAGTAATAGGGATGCCTATGTTCTTGATTCCCCCTGTATCCTATTATTATATCGTCTGTTCATAGGTCTCAGAAAATACATAAGTTGATAAATTTTATTTCACGATACTAAACGAAAGCATATTTATCTTATGACATTCCGAGAGATCTTATTGACTTACTTCATTATACATTGCATTCATATATACATGTACATTTACCCATAACTAGATGGCATTATATACGCATATATTATATGTATATGTGGTATGGGGAAAGGTTATGGTGTTATATATGCACCAGCCACCTGATCAACTGGCATATGTTTATGCCTTTGCCCACTGAGGCCGAGATGATATGACGGGATGCCCTCAGAGGCTTGATGATGTTATGTACGCATATACTTATGCATTATATGACATTTATACCCATATACATAACACTATAAAGATTTAATGATTATTGAGCTATTCAGACTTACAAATTGAATCCTTTACTCCATGTTTCTTTCACGTCTTTTATATACTTCTTTTCATGCCTTACATACTCAGTACTATATTAGTACTGGAGTCCCTTTTGCGTGGGGACACTGCGTTTCATGCCCGTAAGTCCCGATAGACAGGTTGACAGTCCTCCTAGTAGGCTATCTGCTCAGTGGAAGGTGTTGGTGCACTCCACTTACTCCAGAGTTGCCTATTTGGTCAGTATGTTCTTGGCATGTATTGATTAGTATGGCGAGGCCCTGTCCCGACCATTATGATTTTTATGTACTCTTAGAGGCTTGTAGATAGATGTCATATATATGGGTACTTGTATGGCCTTGTTGGCCTATGCTTTGAGTGTATAAATGATCATATCGGCATTATAGGCCTTTATGTCACATGTAAGATTCTATATCATGCTGGATCATCGTATGTCGACTATTCCCTTATGTTTTATTCTGGTTATCTCATGATGTTCCTTTTGTCCTATTTGCCATGATGGTGTGATAAGCAAGATACATTATGCAGGTACTCGGTTGAGTAAGGCACAGGGTGCCTTTCGCGGCCCTCCGATTTGGGTTATGACAATAAGGCCTTCTAAGGAGCTATCTAAATACTCGATATGTAGTTGTTGTTGTAGGCGAACTCTGCAAGCAGTAGAAACTGATCCCATAAACCCCTGAAATCCATAACACAGGCACATAGCATATCCTCCAAGGTTAGAATGGTGCGCTCGGACTGACCATCTGTCTAAAGTTTGAAATTTTCTACTCAACACAACTTGTGTTCCTAACTCACGTTGCACATCTCTCCAAAAATACAATATGAAGAGCGTGACTCGATCAGAGATCATTTACACTCGCACACCATGGAGACGAACAATCTCACGGATATAGATATGAGCCAGTTGCTCTGAAGAATATGTAGTCACAACCTAAATGAAGTGTGTAGACTTAGTCAGTCTATCCACAATAACCCACACTGCATCAAATTTCTTCAAAGTCTGTGGGAGCCCAACAAAGATATCCATGGTAATACGATCCCACTTCCACTATGGAATCTCAAGTCTCTGAAGCTAATCGCCCGATTTCTGATGCTCGTGCTTCACCTGCTAACAGCTCAAACGCCACATACTCTACTATATCTTTATTCATTCTTCTCCACCAATAGTTTTGACTCAAATCCTGATACATCTTGGTGACATGTGGATTAATGGAATACCACGAAGTGTGAGCCACCTCAAGGATAGACACATGAAACTCATCCACATTGGGCACACATAACCGTCCCTACATTCGCAATACCCCATCATCTCTAATAGAAACGTCCTTGGCATCGCCGTTCTGCATTGTGTCCTTTAGGGCAAGCAAATAGGGATGGTCATCGCTCTGATGCGCTGATACAAAGAAGACCGAGAAACCACGCAATCAAGTGTCATACCCCAAACTCATGGTGCGCGACCGGCGCTCAACCGAGATAACCCGGCCAAGAAAGCCTGTACATTACCTTCTACCCGGACTTTTTCAAGAATAACAGTAAAATCCAATTCATTAATTAAGCGGTGAGGAGGATCAAGTAAACAACAACTCAAACTCGTTATCCGTAGTTACATCATTTATAGGTTCTAAAATACATACTCTTTTATAGTTTTAAGTGGAACGTGTGATACAATTACAACATTACCAACTTGACTTTCCCCATACCAACATACCACCCACGCTATGTCTGCACAACCTCTATTATATACAAAAGCATACAATGACAGTGTCGGCAACAAGGCTCCGGCTATACCTTAAAATATGGTGATAAAATGAACAAACGATACATGACCCCGAGTGAAGTGGGGCTAACCAAATCAACTGGGAAAAGAGTCTAGTGCTATCGCTGATCAGTGTCGCATATTGTGGAACCACATGCATCCATTACAGATGCAGCGCCCCCAGCAAAAGGGACGTTAGTACTGTCAAATAGTACTAGTATATATGACTAAGCACTCTCTCAAACAAACGAGCAGTAATGCAAGTAAGGACAGTCATAATATCAGTTAAAGCCTCAAACAACAACAACAACAACAACAACAACCCAGTATAATCTAACTAGTGGGGTCTGGGGAGGGTAATGTCTACGCAGACCTTACCCCTACCCTGGGGTAGAGAAATTGTTTCCGATAGACCCTCGGCTCCCTCCCTCCAAGAACTTCCCACCTTGATCTTGAGGTGACTCGAACTCACAACCTCTTGGTTGGAAGTGGAGGGTGATCACTACTAGAGCAACCCCCTCTTGTCTAGTTAAAGCCTCAAACAATTACCAAATATAAAATTAGAGATAAGATAAGTTTTAAATAAATTTCCAAATTTTAAGTTGGGAAATCTTTGTACCGGTATACCACTATTCACAATTTTGATTACGATTTCCAACACAATCACCACCATGTGTGCTGCATGGCATCCGGTCAAGACCCGATCGGCTAGTACGTCTCATGCGAGACATCAACAATCACAATTTCAATTACCATTCTAACACAGTCAATGCCATGGAGTCCGATCACGACCCGATCGGCTATGCCTTCTCATGCGATACATCAACCAAATCATAATTTCAATTACAATTCTAACACAGTTACTGCCATGTGTGCGGCATGGCATCCGATCACGACCCGATCGAGCAGGCCGTTTTCATGTGAGACATCACCCTTTTCTATCAATCACCTTGTTTCATATTTCTTGCATATCTCTTAATTGCATTGGCACTAATGGTCACAATTGTATTATTTCTCTTGGCACATTTGTCGTGTTTGATATTTCACATTTCGCATTACGTGATTCGTATTTCATGTTTTGTATGTCATGCACACCTTTTTAAGTTCAACCATCATCATGGAATTTCCAACAACAAGGCATTTATATGCAAAGCATTTAAGCACACATTTGAGCAACTCGAAATTTTAGGCACATTACGATTTCTTACACAGGCTTTCATTAGCTTTCCTTTGAAACACAACTTGAGGTCAAGGCATTTAGATATGCAAGCCCTACTTTGAACACATTATCAAATAGTAGAACAACATAACAAGAGTGTTTGAATTACTTATTGATCACGAATGTCTTTTGGCACCAGCTTATCCGGGTAATCAATTCACAATGACCAACTTGGGACTTACATGGATATTGTGGAGTTAAATTTTAAGAAAAGAGTTTAGACAACATACCTTAATTGAGCTTCCTTAACTCTAAATGTTCCAGAAATCTTAGCAACTTCAATCTATTTTACAAAAGTAGCAAATTGAACCAAAATTAGGAAGATGATCATGGTTCTAGCTCATTTGAGCATTTTATCAAGCACTAGGTGTACATTAAGGTTTCAAGGTCCTTTTATGGAGGATTCCTTCATCCCACAAACCATTATTTACTATTTTAGCTCAACAATATCCCTACATCCCATGATCAATCATGCATGCAAAATAAGCCACTCCAATACCCATGAATTATCTTACGACTTGCCCATTTCTAGTTAAATTTCAAAATTAAGAGATAGGGTGTAGAATCTTACATCTAGGATGAAGACCTCGTGTGCTTCCCTTGTTAATTCTTCCATGATTTTGAGTTAGAATTGAGGAATAATTGATCAGGGAACTCTCTCCCTCTCTAAATCCTTTTCTCTCTTTCCAAATACCAAATTCTCCCTTCAGAAATGGTCGATAGCGTCTAAATAACGAAATGGGGTTGGGTTATAAAATCCCAAAAGTGAAGCTCCGAAATGAAATATGCGGTTGCATAATTCTTCTGCGGTCCACGAAATGACCCTGCAGAACTAGGCTGGTCAGCCCCACTCTGCGGCCGTTATGCAGCCCGCGGACCTATTCTGCAGTCATAATGCGCCGCAGAACCTCCCTCCGCAAACTTTCCAAGATGGCTCTGTGATCAGTGTGTGTCCCGCGAAATCATTTTGCGGTCGCATAATGGGCCACGAAATGACATCCACAAATGGTCCAAATAACTGCCTCACTCTACAGCCATGTTGCGGACTGCAGAGTGATTCTGTGGCCGCATAATAGGCTGCAAAAATGCCCAATTCTGCCAAATATATTCCTCCAACTATCATTATAACATACGCGTACCTCGGCATCACGAAACCTAGGGTTGTTTTAGGAAACCTTTTACGGGGCCTTACAGCAAGAACCCGGCTAGGCTCCAAAAAATCCAGTCTCGCAAAGTGACTAGCAAAGCTTGAATATCCATGGCTAGTGTTCTCTCTACTGCCACAAGATACGCCAAATTACCCATTCTCTGAGCCTTTGTACTCAAGGAATGGACCACCACATTGGCCTTCTCGGGATGATATAAAATGGTGATCTAATAGTTTTTCAGCAACTTTAACCATCTTCGTTGCTCCAAATTAAGGTTCTTCTGCTTGAACAGATACGGGAGATTTCGATGGTCGGTATAGACCTCACATGGAACATCGTATAGATATTGCCTCCAATTCTTCAATGCATGAACAATAGATACCAATTCTAAATCATGCACAGGGTAATTCTTCTCATGAACCTTAAACTGTCGAGACGCATAAGCAATCACCCTACCATCTTGCATCAACACAGCGTCAAGCCCAATACGTGATGTATCACAATACAAAGTGTATTACCCGAAACTTGTAGGAAACACCAACACTGGGGCCGTAGTCAATGTAGTCTTGAGCATCTGAAAATTCACCTCACACTTGTAAGACCATCTGAAAGGAGCACCCTTCTAGGACAATCTAGTCAAAGGTGAAGCAATTGATGAGAATCCCTATACGAAACGAAGATAATATCTGGCCAAACTAAGGAAACTCCGAATCTCAGTAACTAAAGACGGTCTGGGCTAACTCTGCACTGCCATCTTCTTTGGATCTACCTTGATCCCCTAATTAGACACCATGTGACACAAAAATGCCACCGAATCAAGCCAAAACTTACACTTGGATAATTTTGCATATAACTTCTTCTCTCTTATTGTTTGGAGCACTATCCTCAAGTTCTGCTCATAGTCCTCCCGACTGCGAGAATACACCAAAATATCGTCAATGAACAGATGATGAAAGAATCAAGACATGGTTGGAACACACTGTTCATTATGTGCATAATTGTTGTTGGGGCATTAGTCAGCCCAAATGACATCATTAGAAACGCGTACTGACCATACTGAGTCCTGAAAGTAGTCATCTGAAAATTTGATTTAGGAATCTTCAACTGATGATGCCATGACCTCAAATCAATCTTTAAGAACACTCTAGCACCCTGAATCTAGTCAAATAAGTCATGAATGGGTGGTAGTGGGTACCTTTTCGTGATTGTAAATTTGTTCAGCTGCCTAAAGTCGATACACATCCTCATAGAAACGTCATTCGTTTTCACAAATAGAACTGGAGCACCCCATGGCGAGACACTTTGTCGGATGAAACACTTATCAACCTACTCCTAAAGTTGTTCCTTTTACTCTTTTTATTCTGTTGGTGTCATACAATATGGTGGAATAGAAATGGGCTGAGTGCCCGGCACTAAGTCAATACCAAAATCAATATCCTTATCGAGCAGCATACCCGATAGGTCTACTAGAACACATAGGAGTATTAGCACTGGCATCCCATACAAAGGCTAGATATGCCCCGTGAATAACTCATGTGCCAATAATTACAATCCACCAAGCGTAGTCACGAGCTCAATATCTCAATCCCCCTGGTGTGGTCGTGGGCTATCAGTCCAGATCATATCACACAGAAAATCCTATATACAAGATTACATGTACATGACCAATGAATATCAAATATCATACTCATGGACTGACGTAAATGACATGGTATGATGTATGTAGGTGCAAAGTGTGCTATGATAACGCAAATTAGCAATTCCATCACAAAACAACAATTATCAAGTTAAATCATGAGACAGGCCTCTATGTAACATCAAATATGGCTCAATTAGGTCACAACGTGGTACAAATATGAGAAACATCAAAACATATATCTCGACAATCTATTCAAGGAATTTCATTACCTAAGCACTACCCCGAGAATGGATAAACACCCCGGTATATGCACATGGGCTTAGCCCCGCACATGTGCACCACCCATAGCACGTAGATATCACAAATAACTCAGGCAACTAGTGCCTCAACCATGTTTTGGTAAGATACTTACCTCAATCAAGAAAAATCATTCCTCTAACAAGCCCATCCCGCGTGAATCAACCTCCGGACGACCCGAATCTAGCCAAATTAACTTAATATAATCAATAAAAGCCATAGGAATTGATTCCAAATAATAAAGCTAAGATCTTTATCAAAAATCAAAAAGTCAACCCCAGGCTCGTGCCTCGGAACCCGAACATACTCACAAATTCCAAATACTCATTCGATTAAGAGTCTAACCATACTAAATTCATCAAATTCCAACAAACAATCGTCCCTCAAGTCATCAAATCTCATTCTCAAATAACCTAGTCCAAAACCCCCCAAATCCCAACTTAATTTCATGAATATTACATGTATTAATCAATGGAAAATTAATATCTATCATCAAAAGTGATTAAATCTCAATTAGCTCTCCAATTAGGAAAAGCACTCTAAAGATCGCCTTGGACCGAGCTCCGCAAAAACAGAAATGAGAAAAATACTCAAACCCTCGATATTAAAGTGTCTACCAGCAAAATTGCATCTATGATCCATAACAACGCACCTACGATATCGTATTTGCGGCAAAAATCATGCACATGTGAACTCCACTTATATCCAGACCTACTGCTTTTGCGGACATACTTTCGCACCTGTGGAGCCCTTCCGCATCTACGGTCCAGGCTGCTTCAGCAAAATTCCGCTTCTGTGGACCCCTCCGCGTAGAAGCGCATCCGCTTTTGTGGAATTCTAGGAACTCCCATGACAAAGCGAACCCTGCACCTGGGCAACAAAAGTTGAACTTGTGTCTCTGTATCTACGGCCAATCCCACCGCATGTGTGAAAGCGCCAAGAGTCAAAAGCTTCAGCAATAACACCAACTCCCAAAATGGCCCGAGCTCTTTCTAAAAAACCCCCCAAGGCTCCCGGAAACCCGTCCAAACATACAAATAAATCCTAAAACATAACTAGAACCTTCTCGAGGCCTTAAATAACATAAAACAACATCAAAACCTCAAATCACACCTCAATTTAAGCCTAATGAACTAATTAACTTTCATCTTTTAAAACTCATGCCAAACCATAGCAAATCAACTCTGAAGGACCTCAGATTTTACATGCAGATCCCAAATGACACAACAGACCTATCCTAACCTGATATCTTCAAATTCAACTCTCGATCAAACATATTAATCCTCCAAACATTCCATTTTCCAACCTTTTCCAAATGACACCAAATCAACCTACGGACCTCCAAATCAACATCCGGACATAGGACCGAGTCCAAAATTACCATACAAAGCTATTGGAACCATCAAAACCTCATTCCAAAATTATCTACGGAAAGGTCAAACTCTGGTAAACTCTTTCAAATTAAGCTTTCAACCTCGGGACTAAGTGTTCCAATTCACTGCAAAACATCACCGAAGCCAAACCAACCACCTAGCATGTCACAAAACCTAAAAAACACAGACCTAAAGCACCAAATAGGGGAACCTGTGCTAAAATACTCAAAACGACAGGCCGGGTCATTATATTTTCCCCCTCTTAAACAAGCGTTCATCCTCAAACCAGTCTAGCATCTTACCTGGAGTCTCAAAAAGGTAAGGATATCTGCTATGCCTCTCCTGCTCAGCCTCTTAAGTAGCCTCCTACACTAGCTGACCTCTCTAATACACCTTCACTGAAGCTATATTCTTTGACCTCAACTTTCGAACCTGCCAATCCAAAATAGCCACCAGCTCCAAATCGTAAGTCAAATCCCTATCAAACTTCAGCGTTGTAAAGTCTAAAATTTATGACGCATCACCATAATACTTTTGGAGCATCGAAACATGAAATATTGGGTGAACCCCTCATAGATTAGGTGTCAAGGCAAGTATGTAGGCTGTCTCTCCCACTCTCTCAAGAACCTCCAAAGGACCAATATACCTAGGGCTGAACTTGTCCTTATTCCTGGACCTCATCACACCCTTTACGTGTGAAACTCTAAGCAGAATCTTTTCCCCCACCATATATGCAACATTATGAGCCTTCAACTTCACCTTCACCTTCTCCGATGCATCATGGATCAACTCAATTCCTTCAAGTCTAGCCTCACTAGGCTCAAACCAACCAAGCGGAGAATGACATTTTCATGACCCAATTCCATATCAGGTCGTGATGGCGTCCAACACCATTGTTAACCAAGCCAATAGTGATCAACCTAATAATTTCCCATGTAGCAATTTGTTTCCTTAATTTAAAAGATTTAATGAGAAACAGATTTAAGTTAACAAATGAAAGTAGCTAGAAGTATTTACAACCATAGGAACAAAACCAAAATCACAAGCTTACCAATGTGTGCCAGGATCTAGTGTCACAAGTATCTGGGTAACAAGTAGAATATAGAAAAGGTGTCTACTCTACTATTAGAAATAGAATAGACAGAAAAAAAAAAGAGAGACTCCGACATGCTGCTGAACGGCTCACAAGGGCAGCTCACCGTGAAATCTCGAACCATGATCAAGTATGCGCGCCGGACGGATATCCAGATGCACCTGCCTCAGATCCTGCACAGTTAAGTGTAGAAGTGTAGCGTGAGTACATAAAACAATATATACCCAGTAAGTATCCAGTTTAACCTCGAAGAAGTAGTGACGAGGGGTCGGCTTTGACATTTACTAAGGCTAATGATAATAAGTCAAAATTTTAACTAAGCATGGATTACAAGAAATATACTAAAACTCAACAACAATAGATGATAAATATTCTTTTTCACAATAATTAAATCCCAAATTTATCTTTCATCAAACATTAAAGCAATATCAGTTATGAAAAATCCCAAGAGTTTATCATGCGCAAATAATGCCGAGGTCGTACGACCCGAACCAACATAATAATATTTAAACTATGCAATATCGAGGGTCGAACAGTGCGAACCATAGATGTATCTATCTGCTACCGAGGTGTTCGGCCCGCTCCACAAATAGAAAACACTTTATGGAAAACACAAGTTTTTCAATAACAGTCAAGTGTTCTATTCACAACCTCAAATAAGTGAAACTTATAACTTTGGAATTCTTTAACAATTTCTTTTTTGGAAATATGATATAAGCAATCCAATTAACAAGTAAGGGCGTATTCGTTTCAAGTATAGCATGATCCTAGACTACCCGGACTATAGCATAATTAGTTGCTACACACGGACTCTCTTCACTTCGTATGTACCTAGCCCCCCACAAATAGACAACATACTAGTTAATTCACCTATGGGGTAATTTTCGTCTCACAAGGTTAGAAAGGAGACTTACCTTGCCTCAAAACCTACTTCCCGATTCAAGAATGCGCTCACACCCTCAAGTCAGTGGCGAGTCCATCAAAACTAATAACATAATATACAAACTAATCAATACGTGGTCAAGAGTTCGTATTCTAACTTTTAAAGAGGTTAACCAACCTTAAAAACAAGATTCACAGCATTCACCCCACCGAGCCCACGTGCCCGGATTCCGGAAATTTTCTAAGAAAGTTGTTGCCCATAACCTTAGGAACATAAATATATGATTTTCACCAAGTTCCACAACCATTTTCGTGATAAAATCCCATTTTTATTATACCCTAGGTTTTTCATCTAAACCCATGATTTCGACCAATTGTCATGTTAACATCTACTCTTAATTTATGTATTAAACTCACATTAAGTAGCAATCACTTACCTCACAAAGCTAGGTCGAAATCCCCTCCTTAAAAGCTCTTAAATTGCCCAAGAGTGGAAGAAAATGTGATAAAAATGGCCTAAGTCCCCTATAAAATGAACCCTCATTGCCCAGTGACTTTGGCACCTGCGGTGCTTTAGACCGCATCTGCGGTCCTGCACCTGCGGCAATTTCCTCACAGGTGCACCTTTCCCTCACCTGGCCAGACACCGCATCTGCGGACAAGGAGGGCCGCTTCTGCGAGCCTAGCCGCACCTACTACCATGGCTCTCGCACCTACGCTCACGCAGGCGGGCACAATCTTCTGCATCTGCGGATTCTGGGTTGCCCTCCATTTCTCGCTTTTACGGCTCGTGGCTAGAACCTGCGATCCCGCACTTGCGGCTAGCTATGCGCAAGGGCGATTATGAAAATCTGGGAGCTTCAGTTGTTGCTCCAAGCTCCCAACTTGGTTTAAGCCTCGTCCGATTGACACTCGGCGCCCCCGGGGCCCCGCCCGAACATACCAACAAGTTTAGAGTCATAAAACGGACTTGCGCTAACTCTTGGAATGCCTGAAATAACAATAAAACTAAGAATTGCACCCCAAAACAAATTGAATCAAACTTATGAACTTCAAGTTCTTCTATTCACTTAAAATGTGCTGAAACGTACTTAGACAACTTGGATTGACACCAAATTTTGCGTGCAAGTCTTAAATGACATTACAGAACTATTCCCGATCTCGGAATTCCATTTGGACCTTGATAATACCAAAACCCGCTCCAAACCAAATTTAAATACCTTCTTAAACCTTCAAAGAACCAACTTTCACTATTAGGCGCCGAAACGCTCCTGGGTCATCCAAATCCATTGCGAGCATAAGATCGAGTCAGAAAGCATCATACAAACATATTAGAACCGTCAAATCCCAATTCTGAGGTCGTTTCCTCAAAACGTTGACCAAAATCAAACTTAGCCTTTTAAGTCCAACTTAAGGAACCAAATGTTCGGATTGTTACCCGAACCTTTCCAAATGCTCGAACTAACTATCCCCGCAAGTCGTAAAACAGTAAAAACACATTCAAAGAGTCTTATTTAGGGGAATGGGGGTTCTAAAATGAAAAAGGACCGGTCGGGTCATTACATTCTCCACCTCTTCAACAAACGTTCATCCTCGAACGAGTCTAGAATCATACCTGGAGTACTGAACATGTGAGGATAGTTGCTCCGCATGTCCTTCTCGGACTCTCAAGTCACCTACTCGACTGGTTGGCCCCTCCACTGGACCTTCACTGCGGAAATTCTCTTGGATCTCAACTGGCGATCCTGCCTATCAACAATGGCAACTGGCTCCTCTTCGTAACCCAGACTCTCATCTAACAGAATCGTGATGAAGTCTAACACATGTGACAGGTCGGGATGATATCTCTGGAGCATAGACACGTGAAAAATTGGATGAACTCCCGATAGGCTGGGAGGAAAGGCAAGCTCAAAAGCAACCTCCCCAACTGGCCTCAACACCTCAAATGGGCCTATAAACCTTGGGCAAAACTTGCCCTTCTACCCAAACCTCATGATACCCTTCATCGGCGAGACTTTCAAGGGAACCTTCTCACCCATCATAAATGATAAGTCACAAGCCTCCCGATCCGCGTAACGCTTCTATCGGGACTGTGCTATGCGGAGTCGCTCCTGAATCAACTTTACTTTTCCAAGGCATCATTCACCAAATAAGTATCATACAACCTAGCCTCACCGGGCTCAAACCACCTAATGGGAGAACGACATCGTCGACCATATAAAGCCTCTAACGGAGCCATCTCGATGCTGGACTGGTAACTGTTGTTGTAAGCAAACTCGACCAACGGCAAGAATCGATCTCATTGCCCTCCAAAGTCAATATCACACATGCTCTGAGCATGTCATCCAATATCTGAACTGTCCGCTCCGACTGACCATCGGTCTGCGGATGAAATGTCATGCTGAGCTCTATGCGGGTCCCCAACTCACTATGTACCGCTCTCCAAAAATGTGAAGTAAACTAAGGACCTCTGTCTACAATGATGGAAATGGGCACACCATGTAGCCGAATTATATCCTGGATGTAAATCTATGATCCTCCTCTATGATTCTCTCCCTTAGGACATCGATATTAAGAACACATAGACGACCCTGGAGTCGCAGAACACCATCCTCGCCAATAGAAACCTCCTTGGCACTACCCTATAGTACCGTCTCCCTAAGAAACATCAAGTTTCGATCAGCAAACTGTCGAGCTTTAATCTACTTCAATAGTGAGGACTGGGCAACAACGCAAGCAAGAACTCGACTGGGCTCTGAAATATCCAACTTCGCAAGTCTGTTAGCCAAGGACTGAATATCCAAGGCTAGTGGCCTCTACTCAGCTGAACTGAATTCCAAGCTACCCATACTCTCTGCCTTCCTGCTCAAGGCATTCGCGACTATATTCGCCTTGCCCGGATGATAAAGAATGGTGATTTCATAATCCTTCAGTAACTCAAGCCATCTAAGCTGTCTCAAATTGAGATCCCTTTGCTTGAACAAATGCTGCAAGCTGCGATGATCAATGTAAACTTCACAGGACACCCCATAAAGATAATGCCTCCAGATCTTAAGATCATGAACAATTGCGGCCAACTCCAAATCGTGCACATGACAATTCTTCTCATAGGGATTCAGATCACGTATATGCAATAACTCATCTCTTCTGCATCAATACACAACCTAAGACAACACGTGAAGCATTGCAATACACAGTATACATTCCCGAACTGGAAGGAAACACTAGGACTAGTGCTGTAGTCAAAGCTGTCTTGAGCTTCTGGAAGATCGCCTCGCAATCATCAGACTAATGAAACTGAGCACCCTTATGGGTTAATCTAGTCAAAGGTGCTGCAATAGACGAGAAGCCGTCCACAAACTGGCGATAATAACCTACTAACCCCAAGAAGCTCCTGATCTCAGTCTCCGAAGTAGGACGAGGCCAACTCTGAACTGCCTCAATCTTCTTGAGATCCACTTTAATACCCTCGCCTGATACCACGTGCCCCAAGAATGCTACAGAATCTAACCAAAACTCACACTTGGAGAACTTAGTATATAGATTTTGTTCCCTCAAGGTTTGAAGCACTACTCTCAAATGCTGCTCGTGCTCCTCCATGCTACCTGAGTAAATCAATATGTCATCAATGAAGACAATAACAAAGGAATCAATATAATGCCTGAACACCCTATTCATCAAATCCATAAATGCCGCTGGGGCATTAGTCAAGACGAAAAACATCACTAAAACCTCATAATGTCTGTATCTAGTACGGAAGGCAGTCATCGGAACATATGAGTCCATAATCTTCAAGTGATGGTACCCCGATCTCAAGTCGATCTTAGAAAACACCCTAACACCCTGCAACTGCTCAAACAAACCATCAATACACAGCAACATGTACTTGTTCTGAATGGTGACTTGTGCAACTGGCGGTAATTAATGCACATTCGCATAGTCTCATCTTTCTTCTTCATAAATAATACTGGTGCACCCCAAGGTGATACTCTCGGCCTGACGAACCCCTTTGCTAGCAACTCCTCAAGCTATTCCTTCAAACCCTTTGATTCTTTCGGAGCCATCTGGTACGGTGGGATAGATATTGGCTGAGTGCCTGGAGCCAAGTCAATACAAAAATCGATATCACGATCTGGTGGCATGCTTGGAAGATAAGAATGAAACACATCAGAGAACTCCCGGACTACTGGTACTGAATCCATCACCGGGGACTCTGCAGTAGCATCCCTGACATATGCTAGATAAGCCAAAAAACCCTTCTCGACCATATGTCGAGCCTTCATACAAGAGATAACCTAACTAGATATACTGACAAACGAACCCTTCCACTCCAATCTAGGCAACTCTGGCATCGCTAAGGTAACCGTCCCTACATGGCAATAAAGGATGGCGTGATATGGAGATAACCAGTCCATGCCCAGGATGACCTCAAAGTAGGTCATATCAAGCAACAGAAGATCCACTCTAGTCTTATATCCACAGAATATGACCATACAGGACCGATGGATCCGATCCACAACAACAGAATCGCCCACAAGAGTGGACACATAAACAGGAGTGCCCAAGGACTCATCAGGAATATCCAGGCAATGAGCGAATAGAGATAAAATATAAGAATAGGTAGACCCCGGATCAAATAACACAGAGGCACCCGTACCACAGACAGAGATAATACCTGTGATCACGGCATCTGAGGCTACTGTATCTGGTCTGGTCGAAAAAGCATAGAACAGAGCTGGGGCACCCACTGGCAGGCCCCCACCTGCCTGGCATCCACCTCTAGGACGGCCCTTGTCCGCCTGTCCTCTACCTCTGGGCGGCCGGAGAGCTGGTGCTGTAATCGTGGGTTGCTGGCTCTATTGTACTGCCTTACCCCGAAGCATGGGGCAGAATCTCCGCACATGACAGAAACCCCACCACTCGAAACAACCTCTCAGTACGGTGATCTGCTGCTCTGAAGTCTGACCCTGATAGCCCAAATGCCCACCGAAAGAACCCTAGAGAGTGGGTGGGCGGTATGAACCCTCTGGCATGGCACTGAAATAGGAACTAGAAAAACCCTGATACCCGGGGTACCCACTGGAAGAACCCTGAATAGTTGGCGGGCGTTAAGAACTCTCTGGCATAGCAGTGAAATAGGGTCACACTGGAACACCTCGCGAAGGTAGTGGTGCTGGATATGGGGGCCTGCTAGGCTGCCCCTCCCAAAATGACCTCTGCCCCCAGTTGGGGAACCTCTGAACTCTCCAGAAAAATGGGACCTCTTGTCCAGCTACATCTGCACTCTTCCCCTCTGACTGTAAGCCTCAATCCTCCGAGCTATCTCCACTACTACGTGATAAGAAGTCCCCATCTCACCCTCCCGGGCTATAGTAGCCTGAATACCTGAGTGTAACCCCAGACCAAACCTCTGCACTCGCTCTACCTCAGTATGAAGTATCATAAGTGCATGGCGAGAAAACTCAGAGAATCTCGCCTCATAATCGGTCACTGACATCTGACCCTGTCGGAGCTGATCAAACTGAAACCGCAACTCTTCCCTCTGAGAGGGTGGAATATACCTGTCTAAGAATATACGTGTAAACTAGTCCCAATTTTTGGGAGAACCTACCAGCCTCCCAAGAAGATAAGACTTCCAATATCCGCATGTTGTGCAGTCTGTCCCTGTACCGATCAATGAAGTCCTGAGGATCCTCATGTCACTCACCTCCGAAGACAGGAGGGTGTAGTCTAGTCCATCTATCCAATAGCTTCTGCGGCTCGCTGGCCGCAGCTGGTCTAGGCTCAGGTGCCGCTGCTGCAACTGGCAGGGCATCGCCCACGGGTAGTGCACCCGGGGTCTAATATATGACAGCCGCATGTTCTTGATCCTGAGCGGTACGGGTCTGTGCTCCCCCTCCCACCTGCGATGTGGTTGGGTCTGTTGGAAATAAACCATCCTGGGTCATAGAATCCATGAACCGTAGCATACAGCCCATAAACTCCTGAAAGCCCAGTGCCATATGACATCGATTGGGGTTGGCTCTGTTACGGGCACCTCGCCCTGCTCTACAATAACGGGATCATCCACTGGATCCGTTAGTGGTGGAACTGGGACCCTCACTGCCCAGTGACTTTCGCACCTGCGGTGCTTTGGGTCGCATCTGCAGTCCTGCACTTACGGCAATTTCCTCACAGGTGCACCTTTCCCTCACTTGTCCAGGCTCCGCATCTGCGGACAAGGAGGGCCACTTCTGCAAGCCTAGCCGCACTTGCGACCATAGATCTCGCACCTACGTCACACAGGTGCACCCAATATTCTGCATCTGCATATTATGGACTGGCCTCCATTTCTTGCTTCTGCGGCTCATGGCTCGCACCTGTGAGTCCGCACCTACGGCTGGCAAAGCACAGGTGCAATTATGACAAATCTGGGAGCTTCAGTTGTTGCTCCAAGCTCCCAACTTGGTTTGAGCCTTGTCCAATTGATACTTGGGGCCCCTTGGGTCCTGCCCAAACATACCAGGAAGTTTAGAATCATAAAACGAACTCACTCGAACTCTCGCAATGCCCGAAACAACATTAAAACTAAGAATCACACCCCAAAACCAATTGAATCAAACTTATGAACTTCAAGTTCTTCTATTCACTCAAAATGCGCTGAAACATACATAGACTACTGAGATTGACACTAAATTTTGCGTGCAAGTCTTAAATGACATTACGGAACTATTCTCGATCTCAGAATTCTGTTTGGACCTCAATAACACCAAAACCCGCTCCAAACCAAATTTAAATAACTTCTAAAAGCTTCAAATAACCAACTTTCACTATTAGGCGCCGCAACGCTCCGAGCATACGCCCGAGTCCGAAATCATCATACGAACCTATTGGAACCGTTAAATCCCAATTTTGAGGTCGTTTACTCAAAACGTTGACCAAAGTCAAACTTAGCCTTTTAAGCCAACTTAAGGAACCAAATGTTCCGATTTCTACCCAAACCTTTCCAAAATTTTGAACTAACCATCCCCGCAAGTCGTAAAATAGTCAAACCACATACAGGGAGTCTTATTTAGGGAAATGGGGTTCTAGAAGGCAAAAGTACCGGTCGGGTCACTACAGACCTCGTCTCCTTTATTAGGCCTCATAAGGAGCCATCTAGATACTCGACTTATAGTTGTTGTGGTAGGTGAACTCTATTAACAGAAGAAACGGATCCCATGAACATGCAAAGTTAATGAAATAGGCATGTAACATGTCCTCCAGGATCTGAATAGTGTGCTCGGACTACCCGTCTGTCCAGGGATGAAATGTTATGCTCAACTCTACCTATGTGCCCAACTCTCGCTACTTTGCTCTACAAAGTTATGATGCGAACTGAGTGCCTCAATCCGAGAAAATATATATGGGCACACCATGAAGGCGAACAATCTCAAGAATATAAATCAAAGCCAACTGCTCTAAAGAGTATATATCACGACTTGAATGAAGTGTAACGAATTGGTCAGTCTATCCATAATGACCCATACTACATCAAATTTCCTCAAGGTCCGTGGAAGTCTAACTACACAATCCATGGTGATACGCTTCGACTTCCACTATGGAATGTCAAGCATGTGAAGCGAACCACCCGGTTTCTGATGCTCGTGCTTCACATGTTGACATATCAACATCATGCAACATAATCAACAATATCATTCTCCATCCTCCTCCACTAATAGTGCTGCCTCAAATCTGGTACATCTTTGCAGCACCCAGATGAATGAAATACTGTTAACTGTGGGCCTCCAAAAATATCAAATCTCGCATCCCATCCACATTCGGCACACAGAACCGACCTTGCATCATCTCCAATAGTAACTTCCTTGGCATCACCGTGTTGCACCATGTCCTTCAGGACAAGTAAGTAAGGATCATCATACTGACACACTCAAACAAGAGAGACAGCAAAACCACGCAAGCAAGAACCTGGTTGGGCTCCAAAATATCCAACCGATTGGCCAAAGCCTGAACATCAAATGCTAACATTTTTTCCCCTACGGGAATAAGCAAGACTCCCCACATTGGCCTTCCCCGGATGTTAAAGAATTGGCGATATCATAGTCCTTTAATAGTTCTAACCACCTCCATTGCCTTAAGTTTAGATCCTTTTGCTTGAACAAGCGATGTAGACTCCTGTGTTATGTGAACACCTTTTAAGACATGCCATAGAGATAGTGCCTAAAAATCTTCTATGCGTGAACAATGGCTGCCAACTCCAAATCATGTATATGGTAGTTCTTCTCATGGGGCTTCAACTAACGTGAAACATATGCAATAACTCCACCATCCTACATCAATACACTTATAATGCAAATCCGCAAAGCATCATAATAAACTGTATAAGAACCCGATGTTGAAGGCAAAACCTAAACTGAAGCTTTGGTAAAGACTGTCTTGAGATTCTTAAAGCTCTTCTCACACTCATCGGGCCACCTGAATTGGGCACCCTTCTGGGTCAATCTAGTCAAAGGTGCAGCAATGGATGAGAAACGCTCCACAAAACATTGATAATATGCGATGATCCTAAGGAAACTCCTGATCTCAATAGTGGAAGATGGTCTGGGCCAACTCTGAAGTGTTTCCACCTTCTTCGGATGAACCATAATCCCCTCACTAAATAACCCATGGCCCAAACATTCCACTGAATCAAGCGAATATCACACTTGGAGAAATAAGTCTAGAGCATGATCCTTAGATGCTGTTCATGATCCTCCTGGCTACGTGAATACACCAATATGTCATCAATGAGAACTATGATGCAAGAATCAAGATAGGGTTGAAATACACTATTCATTAAGTGCATAAAGGTTGTTGGGGCATTGGTCAACCCAAAAGACATCATGAGAAACGCATAGTGACCATAGCGGGTCCTGAAAGCTGTCTTTAAAATATCTTAAGGCCGAATCGTCAACCGATGATACCCCGATGTCAAATCAATCTTCGAGAACACCCTAGCACCCTCAGGGTGATCAAACAAATCATCGATATGTAGTAGTTGGTACTTGTTCTTGACAATCACTTTGTTCAGCTGCCTATAATCAATACACATCCTTATAGAGCCATCCTTCTTCTTCATAAATAGAATCTGTGCACCCCAAGGGGACACACTGGGGCTGATGAAACCCTTGGAAATAAACTCCTAATGTTGTCCCTTCAACTCCTCTAACTCAATAGGTGCCATGCGGTATAGTGAAATAGACATCACCCTCTGCTAGCAATTCTCTCATCTTAAATAAGGGGAATAATCTCATCCCAATTAAGGAAAATAATTTCATCATATCAATATGGGGATTTACCCCTCAATAACTCCTATACTAGAACGTGCAGTTGTAGGGTTAGGATGTTTCAGCCTACTCTTCCTCGTAACCTTTCACACCATATATAGCTTTATTAGTACTTTCAACCATTCAGAACAGCATTATATCATTGGCTCTCTTGTCCACACATATGATTCTTCATTCATGGCACGATGGCCGTATCTCATATCCCACATTTTCATTTCTTTACTTTCAAGGATCATCATCATAAACATCAACATATGGAATCATAGGTAACACACAATTTCACCTTATGAGTATGTAAGAACTCAAATCACATTGGAGATGTTCATAAAAGAGAGCATGGTGATATACGACAAACAATGATTCAAATCATAGGTTTTAGTTGACACAGCCATATTTTAACAAGACTTGAGTACATAAGCCTTTAGGAAATTCTATTTTCAGAGTAAATTTGGAACAATTGATTCAAGGCTCATTTCAAAAGCTTTCACACATAATTGCATCTCATTGGACACAAGTATAACGTTCATTATTGGCACGGTGGCCACACTTTATATCCCTAACTCACTTCTTTCCCTTTCAAGCATCTTTATGGATTATCAACAATGATAGCATTTCAAATCAAGGCCTTAAGTATAAATACGAGCATTTTGTGTATTAGGCGCATTGAGTATTCTTTCCAAGTTAAGCATAATGGACTTTCATTTGAAACATAAATTTAAGTTATAATGCTTTAACACATAAACCATACTTGAATACATTCCCTAAGGATATCATGATGAGATAGGAATAATTGGAACATGTTTTGAGTACATACATCTTTCGACACATTGATTACTCGGTATAATTAAATTTATTAGGAACACCTCGAAACATAGGAATTAGAAACCCGGGCCAACCATACTTGAAACTTACGAAAACGACATGGAATTCTATTCTAAGAGAGAAGTTTTAGCCAACATACCTTTATCAAGCTTTCCTTAAGTTACTACAGCGTCCCAACACCTTTAGTAATATAAATCTATAGGAAGATAGCTAAAATCGAATAATAATTAGAAGGATTCTCATGACATAAGTCTCTTGGGAATTTGTTCAAACACCTATTATGCATAATTGACTACAAATCGCTAAAATGGTAATCCTCTCCCCCCTCAACCAATTTCAACAAGAAACTACCCAAAATAGTTCAACAACCCACATACTACCACCTAATGTTACATGCATAGCCTATCTCCTATTCCATAACATATTTAAACCCATAATAATTTCATGAAGGTTTTAGGACAAGGTCATACACGGGTAGATGATGGTCTAGTGAGTGGTGTTCTTTGAATCTTCAAGATTGGGTCAAGGATTGATGATTAGAATGACTAGATCTTCTCCCTTTATCTCTAGGATACTATCATTTCTCTCTAAAATAATACATTTTTGCTTCATAATGAGCCACAAAGGCTATTAATTAAAATGGAGTCGGGTAAGAAAATTTCAAAAAATAACCTCCGATGTCAATCATGTGGTGCAATTCCGTGGTAGCAGAATAGATACGTGGCCAGCAGAATGGCCACAAAATGGTATGTCAATTCCACAATGCCATTTTGGGGTAGCAGAATGGATATGCGGCAACCAGAATGGTTATGCGGCTAACAGAATGGACACAAAAGGGTTTTCAAATTCTTGGTTGGGTCTAGTCAACTCCGCCATGCAATTTCACGACAGCATAATGGTTATGCGGCCAGAAAAATGGCCACAAAATGGTTTTCAAATTTGAATTACTTATGATTAATTCCATGGTGATAATGTGGTCAGCGAAACAGATCCTCTATAGCATAATGGATGGTATTATTGTCATTTTTACAAATTGTTCTACCAACTGGGGTTGATCCCGATTACACCAGCTACTTCTCAGGATTAGTGAGGAGCTCAAATTCCCACCCCCACACTACAAGATAGCATGCTCACATTGATCTGGCTCAGCTCGTGGTTACAATTCAGCCCAAGGTCAGGCCAGTTGCGTCAGAGGAGGAGAAGAAGAG
Organism: Nicotiana otophora; assembly: GCA_000715115.1. NCBI lineage: Eukaryota > Viridiplantae > Streptophyta > Magnoliopsida > Solanales > Solanaceae > Nicotiana > Nicotiana otophora. The sequence continues at coordinate 41,071 of AWOL01S0010318.1, read as the reverse complement.
GTTATAGTTGCTCTAGAAGTATCATCCTCCTCATTACAGCAATGGGCCTTCTGAGGATGCATAGGGTTTCTTAGACTAGTGTCGCTGTAGTTTATACACTATGGCATAGTGGAGTTGATCAGGGTCGACCTTACTACTTTCCAGCTGACGGGGCCATCATATTGATGGTGGCTAACTTATGTGGAGAGTAGTCCATTTTCTGCCGCACAACTTACTTGGGCTCAGTTCATTTATCTCATTTTGAGGGACATCATTCTACAAACCCTCAGCTATGCGTTGCGCAGCGAGTTCGAGCACTTTTACCTAGGGACTATGACCATGACCGAGTATGCGATGAGGTTTACCGAGTTATCTTGTCATGCACATGCTTTGGTTTCCACTTCAAGAGAGAGAGTCTGCAGATTTATTGAGGGACTCGGTTATAGCTTCAGATTTGGGATGGAATAGGAACTAGCGACTAAGACTCTATTCCACTAGGTTCTGGAGATTGGTAGGAGGTTGAAGCATATAAATGGGTAGAAGAGCAGAGATAGAGAGTCCAAGAGGCCTCGGGGTTTTGGAGGATTTAACGGTTCCCATTGTTAAGATACAAATTTTCATTGAAGAGGCTTTATCAATCGACCAATTCAGTTTGCACTTCAGGTTACATGTATTGTTCTAGCTAGTAACAGACCTCAAGGTAATCATTTTGGACAGCCATCCTCTAGTGCACCTTCTACACCGGGTTCCTACATTGGTTATTTTATTCGTCCGAGGCAGACTCAATACCTGCAGCAACTCCCGTAAAGGAGTTCTTTTGAGTATCGTTATACAAGGCATATGGTGAGGGACTATCTCAGACATCGAAGGGGTGGACCTCGTAGGGAATTCAGGCTATGGCTACTGCTGTAGTTGCTACTTCACTTGCACAGCTGGGTAGAGGTAAGAAACATGCTGGTAGATGACATACTAGATAGGGAGGTCAAGTCCATTGTTATGCTTTCCCTGATATGACTAAGGTTGTTGCATTAGATGTTGTCAACCATCAGTTTTAGTTGATCCGAGTTCCGCTTATTTGTATGTGTCATCCTATTTTGCTTCATATTTTGAGTGTCTCATGATTCTTTGAGTACCCTTATTTATGTGTCTATGCCAGTTGTGGTTTCTATTGTGGTAGACCGTGCATATCGCTCTTGTCTGGTCACTATCGGGATATAAGAATAGGGTTGACCTCCTGTTACTCAATATGGTAGATTTTAATGTAATTTTGGGTATAGATATATTGTCACCAAATCACACTATTATTTATTGTCACGCTAATACTGTGACATTAGCTATGCCGAGGTTGCCAAGGATGGAGTGGAGAGGTGCATTGGGTCATGTACCTAGTAGTGTAGTATCTTTTTCTAAAGGCACAGCGGATTGTTGAAAAGGGGTGCTTGGACTACTTAGCCTTTGCGAGGGATGTTAGTGCTGATACTCCTACCGTTGAGTCAGTTCTGGTAGTGAGCAATTTTCCAGATGTATATTTAGTAGACCTACCGGGCATGCCACCCGATAGGGATATAGACTTTTATATTGACTTTGTGCTAGGCACTCAGCCCATCTCTATTCCATCTTATCGCATGACACCAGTGGAGTGGAAGGAGTAGAAGGAACATCTTGAAGAGAAAGAACTCAATAAGGATTTCATCAAACTGAGGGTCTCACCTTGGGATGCCCCAGTTCTATTTGTGAAGAAGAAAGATGGCTATATGAGGATGTGTATTGACTACAGGCGGCTGAACAAGGTTATGGTAAAGAACAAGTACCTACCACCAAATGTTGATGATTTATTTGATCAACCGCATAGTGCTAGGGTATTCTCAAAGCTTGATTTGAGATCGAGGCACCATTAGTTGAGGATCCGGGCATCGGATATATCGAATATGGCTTTCAAGACCTGCTATGGTCACTACGAGTTCTTTGTGATGTCTTTCAGGCCGACCAATGCCCTAACAGCTTTTATGCGCTTGATGAAAAGAGTGTGTCAGTCGTATCTAGATTCCTTGATCATTATATTTATTGATGATATACTGTTATTTTCCCGCAGCCGAGAGAAGCATGAGTAGCAGTTAAGGATCATGCTCCAGACTTTGAGGGAGAAGAAGCTATATTCCAAATTCTACAAGTGCTAGTGTTGGCTAGATTGGGTGGCGTTCTTGGGTCACGTGGTGTCTACTGAGGGGATTAAAGTGGATATGAAGAAGATTAAGGCAGTTCAGAGTTGGCCTTGACATTCTACTACTCCGTATTTTTCTAGGTTTTGCTAGGTATTATTGTTGTTTCGTTGAAGGGTTTTCATCCATCGCAGCTCCTTTAACTAGATTGACTCAGAATGGGGCCCCATTCAGGTTGTGAGACGAGAGTGAGGAGAGCTTTCAAAAGCTCAGGATTACTCTGACTACAACTCCAGTTCTAGTTTTACCTTCACCATCAGGTTCTTATGCAATATATTGTGAGTTGAAGCCTTACAAGAATAACTACTCGATGCACGATTTTGAGTTAGTATCCATTGTTCACGCGCTTATGTCTCTATACTTGTTGGAGGATGAACGTTTATTTAAGAGGGGGAGAATGTAATGACTCGACCGGTTGTTTAGTATATTTGATCCCATCTTTCCTTTTTGAAGCTTCCCATATATGTATTTGTGGTTTCGTGACTTGCGGGGAGAGTTGGTTGGGTTTCAGGAAGGTTTTGTGTTGATTTGGAATGCTTCGTTCTTAGTTTGGAACCTAGGTTAAGAGTGTTTACCGAGGTTTGACTTTTTTTGAAAATGACCACGTAACAGTATTTTGATGGTTCTAATAGGTTCTTATGGTGATTTTGGACTTAGGCATATGCGCAGAATTGGATTTGGAGGTTCCCATGTTGAATTGTCTCTTCTTGTCGAAAGTTGGCAATTTGGAAGCTTAGAAATTTCATAGGTTTTACCATAGGTTGCCTTTGTGGCTATCGGGTTCAGAATTTGGTTTTGATACTTAGATTACGTCCGTTTTGGCATTTTGAACTTGTGCGCAATGTTAGGTGTCATTCAGAGCTGGTTTGATAGGAATCAGACGCTTGGTAGTGATTTTAGCGGTTCTTGAATTTCATCGTGAATTCTATGTGTTTTGGTGTCCGACTCGTGGTTCTGGATGTTATTTTGTTGTTTTGAGTTTGCGATAATATTGCGAGCAAGATCATATGATGTTTCTAGACTTGTGTGGATGTTTGGTGTGGAGCCCCGGAGGCTCGGGTGAGTTTCAAACGTGTTTCAGATTGGTTTGGACTTGATTGATAATTGCTTGTGTGCTGGTGCAACAGTTATAGCAAATGTAAGCACCAGTTCGCATTTTCATATACCTCATTTCCAAATTAACAATCGCATTTGCGAAGGGGGCAGTGGATGGCACGCTTTGCATTTGCGAAGCAAGCCTCGTAAATGTGAAGTGGGTTGGGCTAGGAGCAGGTCGCTTTTGCGAAGGTGTATTTCATCGCATATGCTAAGTGAGTGTCACCTTTGCAACATTCTCTGGAATTTTGGGGATTTTTTATTATGTTTTGAAAAATAAAAATTTGAGATTTGAGGGTCGAATGCGACTCGGATTTGAAAACCAAACACATATATGGACTTGTGGTGTTATGAGTAGTCGAGATAATGTTAATGTGCATTTCGTTGTTAATGGCATTCCATTATGACTAGATTTGGCATTCCATTGTGAATGTGCATGCGGCGACATAAGAGTAGCTAGTGGGGGATAGTTATGAGATATATCATGGGTGATTCTTGTTATTGTTTATATGTTGGAACCGAGGGTTGATGTTTTGATAAAATTCTTATTTTTAATAAATGGCATTCCCTTGTGTTTTATGAGTCATTGGTGGAATCCAATAAGTTATCACATGCCCTGGTCCCATTGATATGTGGTTGGCAAAGGCGTATATTCTTACATTAACTTGTTGTTAAACATTCTTCGAGGTGGTTAATATTTGTATTGTTATATTTTCCGCTGTCAGTTTTATTTTCATATCTTGCCCGTGTTATTTTTACTAGTGAGTGTCTTTACTTTAACCGAGGTTAGTCTTGACACTTACTGAGTATAGATTGTGGTGTACTCATACAATGCTTCTGCATATTTTTGTGCAGATCCAGGTATATCGGATCGTGCTGGACACTAGAGAGTCGAGCTAGAGCTGCAGAGACTTCAAGGTATACATGTTTTTCCTCTCAAATGAATTGAAGTCACCTTGTGTTGATTCCTTACTACTGTATATTATATCCCAAACAATGTTGTATTTTGAGACTTCTTGTGCACTTTATGTAGAGCTTAAGACTCAGTATTAGTGTGTTTTGGAATTAGCCTATCGTATTTCTGTTTTCGTTATGTTATGGTACTTTTTCAGCTTTCATTAGTATTTGAGTTGCTATATATATGTTGATCTTGTTATGTGATAGGCTTACCTAGTCATAGGAACTAGGTGCCATCATGACCCTTAAGGTGGGATTTTTGGTTCGTGACAGAGCCAAACTAAAACATGAATCCTATATTGCAATAAATATGATGATATTACTATTTAAGATAAAGGTTGAAAAGAGTAACTTCGGGTAGGGGTCTCATGAAGCAAAGTTATGAATTTTTATAGGCACAAATAGATGAATACCATAAGGTATGTTACTTTTTACTTTAATATTTGGGGGTTATGAATATGAAATGCATATGAGTTACGAATATTATAAATAGTAGAAGTTAAGGTGGTATGTGTTATGAAAGTATAATTTTAAATTTTAAAGAAAATAAAAGAGAACACAGCTAAATGGAAATGGTATTAAAGTGTTTAAGCTACATGGGATATGTTCTAGAAAGCTGCTACATTGGGTTCTTGATTACGCCATTGTGTTAAACAACTTAAATGAGAGAAATGAAGGGAAAATAGTATTAAAAACAGAAAATTACCATAAAGTCACGCATTAAACATTTGGGAGTTATGGATATGAAATGAATGGGAGTGATTGATATTATTAAAAGTATAGGTTATGAAGATAAAAAAGTGNAGAAAAATTACCATAAAGTCACGCATTAAACATTTGGGAGTTATGGATATGAAATGAATGGGAGTGATTGATATTATTAAAAGTATAGGTTATGAAGATAAAAAAGTGTGAGTTGTTAAAAAATATTAATGTAAACTAAATTGAAAGAATGATGAAAAATTCAAAAACCAATTAGAGAAAAAAGATGATTATGCCTTTTTTTCTTAAGAGAGGTGCCACCTCACTTTCCTATTGCTCTCTTACATATATATAGACAAATTAGCGTAGAAACTATCATATAGGCTATGTTAAATACAACGACATGCTATTACATGGTAATAGTTTTTCAAAAAAAAAAGTAATGACAAGTAATTCAAAGAAATAAGATAACTATCAATTGAATAAGATACCGTTTTACATAGATTAAAGAATTATATGAGAACTTACATTGTACTATAATGAGAGTTTTTTTGTAAAAGAAAAGAAAGAAGAATAGTCGATAGTAAAACTCTAACGATTAAATATAGAAGAGAACATTTGGGAATAATGACTGACTTTATTCTTTATATTGATAGGAAGGTGTTGGATTTTTTGTGTGATGACCCGACAGTTTGTTTTGAGTACTAGCTTCATTTTCTATGTTTCGGGACATCCTATAGCTTTATCTTATGATATATGACTTGTGTGCTTGATCCGTATCATTTTTTTAGAAAGCTTATATCAGAAGTTTAAAGAAAAGTGATTTTTGGCTTAAAACACAACTAGAGGTGACAATGGTCAACTTATTTGGTAAATGACCTAGGATCAGTTTTTTAATGATTCTGATAGGTTAGTATGATGTTATTGGACTTGTACTCATGTTTTGTTGGGGTCCCGGGTGACTCGAGGCCATTTCGTCGAATTATGTGAACAATTAGAAAATTACATTTCTAAGATGAATATCTTGAGTTGTGATGATAGATTCTTGATATTTGGTGTTATTTTAATGATTTGAGGTAGCGCACAAGTTTGTGTAATTTTATTGCACTTTTATGAATGTTCTGATTGGAGCCCGAGGGGCTCGGGTGAGTTTCAGATATATTTTGGAAGGTTTGGACAATTGATGCTGACATCTGCTGGTATTGATATGCAAGACTTGCATTTGCGAGGACCTAATCACAATTGTCCTCGCATTTGTAATGTCAGACTCGCAAATACAACGGGGGACTGGGGGCTAGGATTTCGCTTTTACGATGAAAAGACTACATTTCCGAAATCTAGGCATCGCATTTGCAACACTGGAGGATTGGGTGCCACTTTGCCTTTGTGAAGCCTTGTCCACATTTGCAAGCTAGAGGGTCTTCACAAATGAAAAGGACATGTGGCATTTCCAACAACATTGTGGCTGGGACACTGATCGCTTTTGCGATATCTGCATCTATGCAAAAGTTTGAAATTTCGGGACATAGCTCATTTTACACCATTGTTTCAACCCTAAACTCTATAAAGTCGAATATCAAAGAAGAATATCTTCCCTAATTCATTGGTAAGTAGATTTAACTTGTTTTCAATCAATTTCAATTTCTATTTCATGAATTTTATCATCAAATTTATGAATTTCTATTCAGAAATTGGGGGTTTTGGGTTAAATTTAGGAATTTTAAAAAATTGAGATTTAGACCTCAAATTGAGGTCAGATTTGACATAAATCACATAGCAGGGCTCGGGAGTGAATGGGCAATCAAATGTTTGGTACAAATCTTGAATTTTGACCACGTGGTCCCGGGTTAACTTTTTATTGACTTTTTCAATTTTGTTAAAGATTGAACCCTTTTCATTTGTGGGTAGTTTCTATAGCTTGTTTTGATGTGTTTGAATAGTATTTGACTATATTTTATTGGTCTGGAGTCTTGGTCCAAAGGAAAAACCGTGTTAGCTTGTTGACTTGTTTTCGGAAAAAGGCAAGTGTCGTGGTTAACCATGGCTTGACGGAATTAGGACTTCATTGGTCTATTTGCTACTTGATTTATGTGCCGATACAAGGTATATGCAAGGTGACGAATGTATATGCGTTTTTATGGGTTTAAGCATGCAAGGTGGACCAATTAATTGCATGTTTTCAATTATATTATGCCTTCTTTTATTCCAAGTTATTACTTGTGTCATGCTATAATTGTTGCATATCTCTACTTGTCAAATGTTCCTTTACTTGTTACAAGCCTCTATTTGCTATATGTTCCAAGTATCCATGCCTTTATTTATTGTACAATCTTACTCATTCTATGATCTACATGTTGTTATATAGATGCTATTATTTGTCTATTGCCTTTACTTGCGCATTTGTCTTTACTTGATTTCTATTTCACTTTAAATTGTTATATTGGATTTGTCTTAGAGAATTTATATGTTTTGATTCCTTTTTTGAGATACGCCATACTTGTTGGTAGAATATATATATATGTTGAGCGGGTTGCACGCCCTAATGGTGTTATATATATGTGGATTGGGTTGCATGCTGCAATGGTATTATACATATATATGGATCGGGTTGCATGTTGTAATAGTATTATATATATGTAGATCGATTTGCATGCCGCAACATTATTATATAGATATATGGATCGGGTTGCACACTACAATGATATTAGTATTATATAAGTTTATGGGGTTGCGCGGCGCAATGGGGAAGTTATATTATGGTTATTCTTTATTGTTGGTTTCCCGTATTGTGTTGTGAAACTATGTAGTGATGATATTCTGTAGCCCTCCGTTATGTATTTCTTATTTCGGTTATCATATTAATTAGTTGTTCCCTATTTCATTATTGTTTTTCGACTCATTTCTCTACAGGTTCATAGTGATAGTCTTTTTATATCCCCGTAACTACTTCGTCGAGGTTATGGTCGGCACTTACAGAGTACATGGGATTGGTTATACTTGTACTACATTTCTGTACTTCTTGTGCAGTTCCCGGAGTTAGCCCCTATGGTGAGTAGCGGAGATTGCTCGAACCCGTTTTATCAGGAGACTAGAGGTACAATTGCACAACGTTCATAGACTTGATGTACTTGTGACACCAGTTTTTTGGAATAGACTAGACAGTGTTGATTTCAGATTATTAGATTACAAAGTGATTTAGTCTTAATTTCTTAATGATTTGCTTTTATATTGTTAAATTGATTAATGTTTTAGCTAATATTGGTTTGCCTAGCAAGCGGATGTTAGGTGCCATCACGGCCCCATGGTTGGGATCCTGGGTCATTAAAAGTTGGTAACGGAGCACTAGGTTGCCTAAGTCTCACGAGGCATGAGCAAGCTTAGTAGAGACTTGAGTATCGGTCTGGAGACGTATGTACTTATCTTTTAGATGCTATAAGGATTTAGGAAATTTCACTTTCTTTCTTTCTTTCTCTATTAGTGACTATGTTCTATCGCTGAGTTTGAATCATTATTCACTTATTCTCTCATAGAGGGTGAGGACACGTACGACATCCACAATTGCTTAGGAGCAGGAGCCCCAGGTTGTAACAACTACCAGAGGTAGAGGTAGAGCTCAGCCTAGATCACGCACGTCGACACCTGTTGTTGAGCTTAGATAGAGCAGAATGTTTAGATTCCTAAGATATTGCGCAACATTGGTATAGTGGAGTCCAATAGGTTTGATTTCATAGTGATTCAAATACATGGTTCTGCCAAGAGGTGGTGGCTGAAATTTATGTTCAGGTAGGCCAGCAGATTCACCTCCTCTCACTTGAGCTCAACTCTCATATTTGTTCTTGGAGAACTTCATCCCTTTCACTCAGAGAGAGGAGTTCTACAGTCAGTTTGAGCACCTTTAGCGAGGTAGCATGACCGTTACATAGTATTGGACCAAATTTGTAGGTTTATCACACCATGTAGCTATCTTGATCCCTACTGAGAGGTAGAAGGTGCGGAGGTTCATAGATGGCCTTACATTTGGCATTAGGCTATATATGGCCAGAGAGACCGAGGATGATATTTCTTTTACTCGGGTAGTGGAGATCACCAGGAGGATCGAGAGCATCAGGGGCAAGGCTATGGAGACGACCTCTGATAAGAGGCCCCGTCATTTTGGAGGATACAGTGGTGCCTCGCCCAGAGGCAGTTTTTTTGTGTGGAGTTCATCCTATTAGGACAGTTTAGTCTTCTCTATAGGTCACACATAGTACTTCAAGCATTCATGGTACTTATGGACCTCGTTTCGAGCAGCTAGCATTTAGTGCACCTTTACCCCCCATTAGTGCACAACCAATTCAAAGCTATCATGGTGGTTATTCAATTCATTAGGGTTAGTCTCTGATTCTGCAGCCACACCAGTCAAGAGAGTGCTTTGAGTGTGGAGGTGCGGTGCATATCAAGAGGTATTGTCCCAAACTTCATAGCAGTATACAACAGCAGGGTACTCGTGACATGATTCCGGCACCGGTTTCTCCACCACCTGCACAACCAGCTAGAGGCAAGGCTAAGGTAGCCGGAGGTAGAGGTCAGACAGTTAGAGATGGAGGCCAGTCAGTGAGAGGTCTTCTGAGATTAAGAGTTCAGGCTGTGAGGCTCAAACTCATTGTTAGGTATTTCCAGCTAGACTTGATGCGGAGTCGTACGGATATAGTTATTACGGGTATAATCTCAGCCTATCATAGAGATGCTTCCTTGTTGTTTGATTCGAGTTCTACATATTCTTATGTGCCTTCATATTTTGCTTTGCATTTGAGTATGCATCGTGATTCTCTTTATGTTCCTATTTCTATGTCTATGACGGTTGGGGATTCCATAATAGGTAATCGGGTGTACAGGTTTTGTGTTGTTACTATTAATGGTTTTGATATTATAGTTGATCTTATGTTATTCGATATGGTGGGTTTTGAGGTTATTCTTGGTATGTGTCACGACCCAAATTTTCCCTCCGTGAATCGTCGTGACGGCACCTAGTCTCTACGACTAGGTAAGCCTAACACTTGCAAAAATGAAATGAAAAACACGAAAATTAATAACCAACAGTAACAAATATTTTAAATAAGCAATTGAGATGCTGCTCGACATATACAATGATCAACTCTCGAAATATACATGACACTCCCAAGAGCCGGAACACCATAAGTCACAAGCTTCTACGAAGTTCTAGCTGTTCTATACCTCAATGTCTATAGAAATAAGAGAAAACTAAGCATAGGGGATAGAGGGAGACTCTGAGGATCTCCGGGCGGTGGCATATGTACCTTAAAGTTCTCCAAACAAACAGCGGCGACTGTAGCTAAGGACAATACTGGTAAGAGGAACCTGGATTTGCACACGAAAAACATGTGCAAGAAAGGGCGTGAGTACACCACAATGGTACCTAGTAAGTGCCAAGCCTAACCTCGGTCGAGTAGTGACGCGGTCCGGTCAGGGCCCTTCTGGTGTATAATAAATAAGCAGGAGAGTATAACAATATAATAAGAGACTAGAATTTAAACAAAGAGAACATAGAAAAGTAGCAACGCTGAACACAAGGATAAACAACAGGGGTTCTCCCGAGATACTGTCTCGTAGTCCCAAAATAAAAGTGCAAGAAGATCTCCCGAGGTACTGCCTCGTAGTATCAAAAGTAAATATGCAGGGAGAACTCCCGAGGAACCGCCTCGTAGTCTCAAAAGTAATTGTCCAGGGAGATCTGCTGAGGAACCGCCTCGTAGTCTCAAAAATAATTATGCAGGGGGATCTCCCGGGATACCGTGCCATAGTCTCAAAGTAAATACGCAGCTCAAATAAATGAATATAACAGATACAACAGAGAAAACCTACAATTTAGACTAAGTACAAGTCAAGAAAGAGGCAGGATTTACTAAACATGCTGCAAAGAGTTTAAATAGGCAATTAGAACACGTAGACATGCTATTCTAGGCTAACAGGATGACTACACATGCTAGTATACTCAGATAAGATGAAAAATAGGCTATTACGCGGTAAAAGAACCTATGTTTTTAAACAAATAGCCAGTGTACGCACTCGTCACCTCGCCTACACGGCGCTCACATATCATAACAATAGCAAATCCTAAGGGGATTTAACCCACACAAGGTTAGGCAAGCCACTAACCTCGAATCAAGCTCAATCAATCCGTAACAATGCTCTTTCTACGACAATCTGACTCTGAATGGCCCAAATCTAGCCAAAATTAATTACATATCATAAATATGACTACAAGGAACTAATATAGCTACTGAAATCAAAGCTAAAGCAAGAAATTGGAAAATCCCCCCAAATAGTCTCCCTAGGACCACGTCTCGGAATCGGGTAAAAGTCACAAAATATGAACACCCATTCACTCACGAGTTCACTCATACAAAAAAACATCCAAATCCGATATCAAAATCCCAATCAAAACCCCAAATCATAGTTGAAGATGTTCTTCCCATATTTCCACAATTTGCAAGCCAAATCTGAAATTTAATGATGTAATTAATGATAGATTAGTGGGATATAACCAAAATCAAGTGTAGAATCATTACCCAATCGATGTCTCTGAAAATCCCCCGAAATCTCATCCAAATCCGAGCTCCCAAACTCAAGTTTTTATAAAAATGGCCAAACCATCATTTTGTGAAATGATATAAGTCTACCAAGTGATTCCTTAATCGCGAACACGGAACTAGCCTCGCGATCGGAAAGAAAAACTTCGATTCCCCAGGATTTAACCCTACGCGAACGCGTAAAACACCAACGAACGCGATGTACTGGCTCTCAGACTTACGCGATCGCGAACTTCCTCACGCGTTCGCGATGAGCAAAGCACGTGGCCCGGCTTTAGCCTCCTTAACTTTACGCGAATGCGACCTTGGCCACGCGTTTGCGAAGCACCACTTCACACCACTACGCGTTTGCATCCTTCTACCCATGAATGCAAAGAACACAACTTTCTCTGCCAAGCTAAGCCTACGCGATCGCGGCCCCTCTCTCACGATCGTGTATAAAGAAACTAGATGCACCAGATCACAAAACTTCAGCCCTTTCTCTAAGTCCAAAACGCATCCGATAATTATCCTAAAAACACCTGAGGCCCCCGGGACCTCAAGCAAAGATACCAACAAGTACTAAAACACCATACGAACTTAGTCGACCCCTCAAACCACATCAAACAATGCTAAAATTACCAATCGCCCTCCAATTCAAACTTAAAGGACTTGACACTTTAAATTGCCACAACCGATGCCGAAACCTAGCAAACCACGTCCGATTGACCCCAAATTTTGCACACAAGTCATATTCAACCCTATGGACCTACTCCAACTTCCGGAATTGGAATTCAACCTCGATATCAAAAAGTTCACTACCGGTCAAAATCTCTAAAACTTTGACTTTCGCCATTTCGAGCCTAAATGAGCTACAGACCTCCAAAACACTATCCGGACACGCTCCTAAGTCCAAATTCACCTAATGGAGCTAACGGAACCAATAGAACTCTATTCCGGAGTAGTCTTCACACAGGTCCGATTATGGTCCAAATCCGAAGGCTTAAACCTCCATTTACGGACTAAGTGTCCCAAAACACTCCAAAAACTAAAACAAAACCTCCCAGTAAGTCACAATAGCAGAAAAAGATATGGGAGAAGCAGTTAATAGGGGATCAGGGTTGTAACTCTCAAAATGACCGACCGGGTCGTTACATACTTTCCCTTTAAAAATAATCGTTTGGTCTCCCAAGTCGCTTCCTCGACCGGCTGACCCCTCCACTGAACCTTTACGGAAGTAATGTTCTTTGACCTCATCTTTGGAACATGCCTGTCCAAAATAGCCACTGGCTCCTCAACATAAGATAGATCCTTTTCCAACTGGACTAAGCTGAAATCTAATACATGAGCAGGATCACCGTGATATTTTCGAAGCATAGAAATGTGGAATACCGGATAAACTCCTGCTATGTTGGGAGGTAAAGCAATCTCATAGGCAACATCCACAACATGCTGCAACAGCTCAAAAGGACCAATGTACCTTGGGCTCAGCTTCCCCTTCCTCCCGAATCTCATAATGCCCTTCATAGGCAAAACTCGGAGCAAGACCCGCTCTCCAACCATGAATGCAACCTCGCAAACCTTCCGATCTGCCTAACTCTTCTGTCTGGAGTGGGCTGTGCGAAGTCGATCCTGTATCACCTTCACCTTACACGGGGCATCCTGAACCAAGTGTGTACCCAATAATCTAGCCTTGCCCGGCTCGATCCAACCTACCGGAGACCGACACCGCCTACCATACATAGCCTTATACAGTGCCATCTGAAAGCTCGATTGATAACTGTTATTGTAGGCAAACTCCGCAAGTGGAAAAAACTAATCCCAAGCACCCCCAAAATCTATCACACAAGCACGGAGCATATCCTCTAGTATCTGAATAGTGTTCTAGGACTGTCCATCCGTCTCAGGGTGAAATGTTATGCTCAACGTAACTCGAGTACCTAGCTTTTGCTGTACAGCCCTCCAAAACCGTGATGTAAATTGTGTACCCTGGTCAGAGATGATAGATAGCAGTACGCCATGAAGCCTGACAATCTCGCGGATGTAAATTCAAGCCAGCTGCTCGGAAGAATTAGTAGTCATCACAGGAATGAAATGAGCTGACTTGGTCAGCCTATCCACAATCACCCAAACTGCATCAATCCTCCACTGAGTTCGTGGGAGTCCAACAATGAAATTCATAGTGATCCACTATCATTCCCACTCCGGAATATCTAACTTCCGAAGCAACCCACCCGGTCGCTGACGCTCATACTTCACCTACAGGCAATTTAGGCACCTAGCCACATACTCCACTATGTCTTTCTTCATCCTCCTCCACCAGTAATGCTGCCTCAAGTGCTAATACATCTTCGCAGCACCCAGATGAATAGATTACCTCGAGCTATGAGCCTCTTGAAGAATCAACTCATGCAAACTATCTACATTAGGCACACATAGCCTGCCATGCATCCTCAATACACCATCATCCCCAAAAGTGACCTCCTTAGCATCACTGTGCTGAACCGTGTCCTTAAGGACAAGCAGGTAGGGGTCATCATACCGATGCTCCCTGATGCGATCATAAAGAGAAGACCGAGTGACCACACAAGCCAACACTCGACTCGACTCAAAAATATCCAATCTCACGAACTAGCTGGCTAAGGCCTGGACATCCAATTCTAAGGGTCTCTCTACTGTTGGAAGATATGCTAAAATCCCCAAACTCTCTGCCCGGCGACTCAAAGCATCGACCACCACATTGGCCTTCCCCAGGTGGTACAAAATGGTGATATCATAGTCCTTAAGTAGCTCCAACTACCTCCGCTGACGCAAGTAAAGATGCTTCTGTCTTAATAGATACTGCAAACTCCGGTGATCGGTGTAAATCTCACAAGGAACATCGTACAAATAGTGCCGCCAAATCTTCAAGGCATGAACAATAGTTGCTAATTCAAGGTCGTGGACAGGATAGTTCTTCTCATGTACCTTCTGTTGTCTGCACGCGTAGGCAAACACCCTACCGTCCTACATCAACACCGTGCCAAGACAAATCCGTGATACATCACAATATATAGTGTAAGACCCCGAACTTGTAGGTAGTACTAATACTGGCACTGTAGTCAAAGCCGTCTTGAGCTTCTGAAAGCTATCCTCACACTCCTTTGTCCACCTGAACGGAGCACCCTTCTGGGTAAGCCTAGTCATAGGCGCTGCAATAGATGAGAATCCATCTACAAAGTGATTCTCATCTATTGCAGTGCCGGTAATACTCCACCAAACAAATAAAACTACGGATCTCCGTTGCCGATGACGGTCTAGGCCAACTCTGCACTGCCTCCACCTTCTTCGGATCTACCTTGATACTATATATCGATACTATATGTCCCAAGAATGCCACTGAGCCTAGCCAAAACTCACACTTTGAAGATTATGCATACACACACTTTTCTCTCAAGGTGTGAAGCACATCCCTAAGGTGCTGCTCATGATCCTCGTGAGTCCGGGAGTACACTAGAATGTCGTCAATAAACAGAATTATGAATTAGTCAAGATAAGGTCGGATCACACTGTGCATCAAGTGCATAAATGTTTCTAGGCATTGGTCAGCCCAAACGATATCACAAGGAACTTGTAGTGACCATACCGAGTCTTGAAAGCAGTCTTCGGGATATCTGGCTCCCAAATCTTTTACTGATGATAGCCGGAACGTAAGTCAATCTTGGAAAACACTCTGGCACCCTGTAACTGACTGAATAATTCATTAATACGAGGAAATGGGTACATGTTCTTCACTATGACTTTGTTTTCACTGGCAGTAATCAATACCCATCCGCATAGAACCATCCTTCTTCTTCACAAATAAGACAGAAGCACCCCAAGGTGACACTGGGCCGAATGAAGCCCTTATCCAAAAACTCCTGTAACTGCTCCTTCAACTCCTTCAACTCAGGAGGAGCTATATAATATGGAGGAATAGAGATGGGCTAAGTGAACGACAATAAACCAATGCCAAAATCAATATCTCTGTCGGGCGGCATGCCCGGAAGATCAGCTGGAAACACATCTGGAAAGTCCCTCACTACTGGATGAACTCAATTGTAGGGGTATCAATAATGACATCTATCACATAAGCTAGATGCGTGTCACACCCCTTCTCAACCATTCATTGAGCTTTAAGAAATGAAATAACTCTGCATGGAGTATACTCTAAGGTACATCTCTACTCTAATCGCGGTAATCCTGGCATAGCTAGCATCACGGCTTTAGCGTGACAATCAAGAATAGCATAGTGGGGCGACAACCAGTCCATGCACAAAATATCATCAAAGTCTACCGTACTAAGCAAAAATAAATTAGCTCTAGTCGCAAAACCACTAAGAGCAATCAAACATGACCGATACACGTGGTCCACAACAAGAAAATCTCCCACAGGAGTAGACACATAAACAGGGGAACCCTGAGATACGCCCAAATACGAGGCAAAATAAGAGGACGCATAGGAATATGTAGAGCCTAGGTCAAATAATACCGATGCATCTCTATGATAGATTGGAAAAATACCTATAATGACAGAGTTAGAAGCAACTACCTCTGTACGAGCTAGAAGAGCACAATACCTGGCCTGGCCTCCCCCCTAGGGCAACCTCGACCTCCCCGACCTCCACTTTGAGCTGGCTGAGCAGGCGGGGTGGTAGCTGGTGCTGGAATCATAGCTTGAGGACCCGGTGGAGCACGTGGTATCTGAGAAATCTGCGGAGGTCCACCCCTCCTAAGTGTGGGGCAATCCCTCACCAAATAGCGGATGTCACCACACTCAAAACAACCCCTCGGAGGGCGTGTCTGTTGTGACTGACTAGGTCTAGGTCTGTTGGACTGGCCGCTAAAAGCACCCCGAGCAGGAGGCACACTAGATACTGGCAGTGCATAATAAGGCTCATGGGGCCTAGCAGGGGCTAGAACACCATAGGAGCCTGGAAGAGCTGAATGAACGAGGGGAATCACATAACCCCTACCATGGCGAACATACGGGGCACGAGTTCCAGAATACGAACCAGTCTCTCGAGACCTCTTGGCCACTCTCTCCTCTCGGTCCCGAGAAATCATCCCCTCCATTCTCCTAGAAATACTCACAACCTGCTGGTAAGGAATATCCATCTCCAACTCCCTGACCATACTAATCCTGATACTGGGGTGGAGTCCCTCAATAAACCGACGAACCCGCTCTCGAACTGTGGCAACCAAGGTCGGTGCATGTTGCGCCAAATCACTGAAGCAGACGACATACTCTAACACAGTCATACCACCCTGGCGCAATTGCTCAAACTCCGCGTGCCATGTATCCCTAAGGCTCTGAGGGACATGCTCTCTCAAAAACATGTTGGAAAACTCAGTCCATGTAAGTAAAGCTTCCTCATCCAGAATACTCAACGCATAAGCAACACACCACTGATAGGATGCTCCTCTTTGCTGAAAGGTGGTAAAAGAAACCCCACTCATCTCCATGGCGAATTGCTGGGGCACGAGCTCAAAAATAAGAACCAGTCTCTCGAGACCTCTTGGACTCTCTCGCCTCTCGGTCTCGGGCAATCATGCCCTCCAATCTCCTAGAAATACTCATAACCTGCTAGTAAGGAATATCCATCTCCAGCTCCCTGACCATACTAATCTTGATACTGGGTGGAGTCCCTCAATAAACTGACAAACCCTCTCTCGAACTGTGGCAACCAAGGCCGGTGCATGTCAGGCCAATTAACTGAAGCAGACTGCATACTCTAACACAATCATAGCACCCTGGCACAGCTTCTCAAACTCCGTGATCCATGAGTCCCTAAGGCTCCGAGGGACATACTCTCTCAAAAACATGTCCGAGAACTAAGTCCATGTAAGTGAAGCTTCCTCATCCGAACTACTCAACTCATAAGCATGCCACAACTGATAAGATGCTCCTCTAAGATGACAGGTGGTAAAAGAAACTTCACTCATCTCCGCTACACCCATAGTACGGAGAATACGATTACACTCCTCCAGAAAAACCTGAGCATCGTCTGTAGCCAATCCAATGAAGGTAGGTGGGTGGTACTTCTTGTACCTCTCAAGTCTGAGATGTTTTGCCTCATAAGCGGTTGTCTTAATCTCGTGCTAAACTGGAGCTACCAGCGACATAGGATTGAACAATGGGCCAGATCAACCTTGCCACTCTACTCAGGAGTGCGGGCTGCGGGAGTCTGAGCCTCTCCCCTAGCCTGAGATGTTGCGGGAGCTAATGGAATCAATCCAGCCTGAGCTAAGGTGCTGAACATGCTCATGAACTGGGCTAGAGTCTCCTGGAGGGCTGGCGTAGCAATAGGAATCTTTGGTGCCTGCCCTCCAGCTGGAACTACTGGGGGATCCTCTGTCGCAGCTCACGCGGGTGCTCTGGCTACACCGCGTGCTCGTCCTCTGCCCCGGCCCTAGCCTCTAGCAGCTCTAGTAGGGGGCATGGGTGCCTGGTCGTCAGATCTCCCGGTTCGGGTCCTCACCATCTATGAGAAAGAATAGAATAGACAATTTTAGAATTTGATGCCAATAACTTGCACGACAAGGAATAAAAAGAAGTATGATTGTTACTAACAGTTCCATAACCTCCCGAAGATAAGTACAGATGTCTCTGTACTGATCCGCGAGACTCTAATAAACCGGCTTGTGAATCATGACACCTATGAACCTAGATCTCTGATACCAACTTGTCATGACCCAAATTTGCCGTCCGTGAATCGTCATGATGACACCTAGTCTCTACGACTAGGTAAGCCTAACACTTGCAAAAATGAAATGAAAAACACGAAAATTAACAACCAACAGTAACGAATATTTTAAATAAGCAATTGAGATGCCGCTCGGCATATACAATGGTCAACTCTAAAAATATACATAACACTCCCAAGACCCGGAACACCGTAAGTCACAAGCTTCTACGAAGTTCTAGCTATTCTATACCTCAATGTCTATAGAAATAAGAGAAAAATGAACATAGGGGATAGAGGGGGACTCCGAGGATCTGCGAGCACGGGCAGTTGTACCTTGAAGTTCTCCAATAAAACAGCGGCGACTGCAACTAAGGATGATAATGGTAAGAGTAACCTGGATCTACATACGAAAAACAAATGTAGGAAAGGGCGTGAGTTTACCACAATGGTACCTAGTAAGTGTCAAGCCTAACCTCGGTCGAGTAGTGACAAGGTTAGGTCAGGGCACTATGGTATATAATAAATAAGAAGGAGAGTATAACAATATAATAAGAGACTAGAATGTAAACAAAGAGAACATAGAAAAGTAGCAACACAGAACACAAGGATAAACAGTAGGGGTTCTCCCGAGATACCATCTTGTAGTCCCAAAATAAAAGTGCAAGAAGATCTCTCGAGGTACCGCCTCGTAGTCTCAAAAGTAAATATGCAGGGAGAACTCCTGAGGAACTACCTCATCGTCTCAAAAGTAAATGTGCAGGGAGATATGCCGAGGAACCGCCTCGTAGTCTCAAAAGTAAATATGCAGGGAGAACTCCTGAGGAACTACCTCATCGTCTCAAAAGTAAATGTGCAGGGAGATATGCCGAGGAACCGCCTCGTAGTCTCAAAAATAAATATGTAGAGGGATTTCCCGGGATACCATCCTGTAGTCCAAAAGTTAATACGCAGCTCAAACAAATGAATATAACAGATACAGCAAGAAAACCTACAATTTAGACTAAGTACAAGTCAAGAAATAAGCATGATTTACTAAACATGTTGCAAAGAGTTCAAATAGGCAATTAGGACACGTAAACATGCTATTCTAGCCTAACAGGATAACTACACATGCTAGTATACTCAGATAAGATGAAAAATAGGCTATTACTCGGTAAAATGAAATCAGGTTTTTCCACAAATAGCATGTGTACGCAGTCGTCACCTCGCGTACACGGCGCTATCATATCATAACAACACCAATTCCTAAGGGGATTTAACCCACACAAGGTTAGGCAAGCCATTTACCTCGAACCAAGCTTAATCAGTCTGTAACAATGCTCTTTCCACGAAAATCCGACTCCAAATGGACCAAATCTATCCAAAATCAATTACATATCATAAATATGACTACAAGGAACTAATCTAGCTACTGAAATCAAAGCTAAAGCAAGAAATTTAAAAATTGCCCCAAAAAGTCTCCTCGAGCCCACGTCTAGGAATCAGGTAAAAGTTACACAGTATGAACACACATTCACTCATGAGTTCACTTGTACAAAAATCATCCAAATCCGATGTCAAAATACCAATCAAAAAACAAAATCTTTGTTGTAGAACTTCTTCCCATTTTTCCCCAAATTTCAACCCAAATCCGAAATTTAATGATCCAATTAATGATAGATTAGTGTTATATAACAAAAATCAAGTGTAGAATCATTACCAAATCGATGTCTGTGAAAATCCTCCGAAACCTCGTCCAAATCCGAGCTCCCAAACTCAAGTTTTGATAAAAATGGCCAAACCCTCATTTTTTGGATTGATATAAGTCTGCCCAGTGATTCCTTAATCGCGATCGCGGAACTAGCCTCGTGATCGCGAAGAACAACTTCGCTGCCCTAGGATTTAACCCTACGCGAACACATAAAAGACCAAGTGAACACGATGTACTGGCTCTCAGACGTACATGATTGTGAACGTCCTCACGCGTTCGCGATGAGCAAAGCGTGTAGCCCAACTTTAGCCTCCTTAACTCTACGCGAATGTGACCTTGGCCATGCGTTTGTGAACCACCACTTCACACCACTATGCGTTCGCATCCTTCTGCCCGCGAACGCGAAGAACAAAACTTCCTCTGCCCAGCTAAGCCTACGTGATCGCGGCCCCTCTCTCACGATCGCGTATAAGGAAACGGGAAACACCATGTCACAAAAGTTGATCCCTTTCTCTTTGTCCAAAACGCTTCCGATAATGATCCAAAACACAACTGAGGCCCCCGGTACCTCAACCAAAGATACCAAAAAGTCCTAAAATACCATACAAACTTAGTCGAGCCCTCAAACCACATCAAACAACGCTAAAATCATAAATCGCCCTCCAATTCAAACTTAAAGAACTTGAAACTTAAAATTTCCACAACCGATGCCAAAACCTAGCAAACCACATCTGATTTACCCCAAATTTTGCACACATGTAATATTCAACCCTACAAACCTACTCCAACTTCCGAAAAGCTCCAAAACTTCGACTTTTGCCATTTGAAGCCTAAATGAGCTACAGACCTCTAAAACCCTATCCGAAAATTCCACTAAGTCCAAAATCACATAACGGAGCTAACGGAATAGACGAAACTCTATTCCGGAGTTATCTTCACACAGTTCCGATTATGATCCAAATCCTAAGGCTAAACCTCCATTTAGAGACTAAGTCTCCTAAAACACTCCAAAAACCAAAACAAAACCTCCCGGCAAGTCACGATTGCAGAAAAAGATACGGGAGAAGCAGTTAATAGGGGATTGGTGCTATAACTCTCAAAACGACCGGCCGTGTCATTACAGTATGGAATAATTGTCCCTGTATCAGGCTATCTAGGATTGCCATGCAAAGACTATGACTTTATCCATGTTAGGGTTGCCTAGATTGGAGTAGAGGGGGACTATTGGTCACTCAAATAGTAGGGTCGTTTCATATTTGAAGTCTTGACATATGGTCGAGAAGAAGTGTTTGGCCTATTTGGCATATATCTGTGATTTTAGTGTTGAGGTTACTTATATGGATTCGGTACGGGTCATGAGTGAGTTTCCTGAGGTGTTTACTACAAATATGGAGGGTATGCAACTCGACAGGGGTATCAACTCTTTCATGTATTTGGTTTCGGGCACTCAACCCATTTCTATTCCACTGTATCGTATGACTCCAACTGAGTTGAAAGATTTAATGGATAAGCTGCAGAATTTGCTTGACAAGGGGTTCATCAGATCGAGTGTTTCACCTAGGGGTACACCAATGTTGTTTGTTAAGAAAAACCATAGGTTGATGAGGATGTGCATAGATCATCGGAAGTTGAACTAGTTCACTATAAATAACAAGTATCCATTGTCGTGGATTGGTGGTTTATTTGACCAACTTCAGGGTGCCAAGGTGTTTTCAAAGATTGATTTAAGATCTGGCTACAATTTGGTGAAGATTGGGGCATGATATGTCCCTAAGATAGCTTTTAGGACTCAAGTTTGTCAAAATGAGTTCTTGGTGATGCCATTTGGCTTGACTAATGCCCCATCAACCTTTATGGACTTGATGAACCGAGTGTTCAAGCCTTATCTGGATTCCTTCATGATTGTCTTTATTGATGATATTTTCGCTTACTTCTGCAGTCGATAGGAGCATGAGCAGCACCTACGGTAGTGCTTTAGACTTAGAAAGATTGTGAATTGTATGCCAAGTTTTCAAAGTGTGAGTTCTGGTTAGACTCAATTGCCTTTTTAGGTCATGGGGTGTCATACGAGGGTATCAAGGTGGATCATAAGAACATTGAGGCCGTTCACAATAGGCCTAATCATACTTCAGCTATAGAGATTTGATGCTTCTTGGTAGCTTACTATCATCGGTTTATGGAGGGGTTTTCATCTATGTCTTCCCTATTGAACAAGTTGTCCTAGAAGGGTGCATTTTTTAGATGGTCCGATAAGTGTGAGACGAGATTTTAGAAGCTCAAGACTGCATCGACTATAGCCCCAATGGTTGTTTTTCCTACAAGTTCGGGATCTTACACTGTATATTGTGATATATCACGTATTGGACTTGGCACAGTATTGATGTAGGACAGTAGGGTGATTGACTATGTGTCTCATAAGTTAAAGGTTTACGAGAAGAATTACCCTGTGCATGATTTGAAGTTTGCATCCCCTATTCACGATCTCATGATTTGGAGGCACTATCCATACGGGGTTCCACATGAGGTGTATACCGACCATCGGAGTCTCCAACACCTGTTCTCGCAGAAAGACCATAACTTGCGATAATGGATATGGTTGGAGTTATTAAAAGACTATGATATCATCATATTATATCATTCGAGGAAGGCCAATGTTGTGGTTGATGCCTTGAGTAGAATAGTAGATAGCATGAATAGTTTGCCATTTTTACCAAAAGTGGAGAGGCCACAAGCCATGGATATTCAGGCTTTGGCCAACCGGTTCGTCAGGTTGGATGTTTTGGAGCTTAACAGGGTTCTTGCTTGTGTTGTGGCATCGTCATCACTGTTGGAACATATCAAGTCTCGGTAGTTTGATGATCCTCACTTGTTAGTGTTGAAAGACACGCTTAGCAGTGTAGTGATAAGGAGGTTGTGATTGGAGATAATGGTGTTATGTAATGACCCAACCGGTCATTTTATGTATTTTTGCCTTGTTTCCCCCATCTGATGCTTTACATATATGTATTTGTGATTATCTGACTAGCGGGGGATGGTTAGTTTGGATTCAGGGGAGTTTTGGATTGAATTTGGGATACATAGTCCGTTGGCTAGAGGCTTGAGTTTTAAGCGTTGGTCGGAGTTTGAGTTTTATCTAGATGACCCAAGAATGGTGCTTTAATGGTTCCAATAGGGTTGTACGGTAATTTTAGACTTAGGTGTATGCCCATATTTTGATTTGGGGTTTTCTACGTTGATTTGGTTCTATTTGGCAAACAATTAATAAGTTGAAGGTTTATAAGACTTATAGGTTTGACAATGAGATGATTTTGATGATATGATGTTCAGATTGTGGTTCTGGGAGTTGGAATAGTTCTGTCGTGTCATTTGGGACTAGAATTTAATATTTGATGTCATTCGGAGTTTTTAGGCATATTCGATGTATGTTTTGAATTTGGAAATTTGGATTAGTTCTTTATGTTTAAATTGAGGCGCGGTTCATGGTTTTGATGTTGTTTGGTATGATTCAAGGCCTCGAGTAGGTCCATGTTATGTTTTGGGATTGGTTAGTGTGTTTGGACGTGGTCCCACGGGCTTCGGGCATGTTTGAAATTTATTTCGGATCAGTTTGAGTTATGCTGGCATTGCTGAAGATTGCTGGGTCTTGTGTGTTTGCATCTACGGAATTGTGGTCACATATACGAATCCGTAGAAGTGGATGATGTTACATAGAAGCGGACTGGTCTGCAGGAAAGTGGAAGACTGCAGATGTAGAAGTTAGAATGTAGAAGCGATTTTGCAGAAGCGATAGGAGGACCGCAAACATTGTTGGTCAAGGAATAATCCATTCCCGCATCTCCAATCGATTTTCCACAAACGCGGAATCGCTGGACAGTCTATTATATTTTGAGGTTTTGTCATTTTTCATTATTGAGAGTTGTGGAGCTTGGTTATATGCTATTTTTGGAGAGATTTCACAATAATTAAAAGGGTGAGTACACTAATGGATTTTGGTGTTAGATATTAATTATCCATGGATTATTACACCTAGTTTATGTGAATTAAAGGTGGAATTTGGTGGTTTTGACTATGGTTTTGGAGAGTGGAAATTGACGACTTGAGGTTTGGATTTTGATGAAACACACATATTGGGACTCGTATTGGAATAAGTATTTGGGATTTGTGAGTTTTGTCAGGTTCTAGGGTGCTGGCCCAAGGCTAACTTTGTATAATTGCATCAAAATCTTAGCTTTACTATTTAGGGTTGCTTTCTATGGCTTCTATTGATATTATAAAGTTGTTTTGGCTAGATTCGAGCCATCTGGAGGTTGATTCACGCGGGGAGGGCTTTCTAGAGTACTGAGTTAGCTTGCTTGAGGAAATTATCTTTCCTAAACTTGGTTAAGGCACTAGTTGCCTGAGTTATTAGTGAAAGCTACATGCTACGGGTGGAGCACATGTAAGGGGATTGAGCCCATGTGCGTATACCAGGGTATTGTCCATGCTCGGGGTAGTGTTTAGGATATTATATGCCTTGAATCGATTGCTAAGCTTCGTGTTATCACACTTCTTATGTTGTATTCCGTTCGTGAGCAATTTGGAATCATGTTAGAGATTATTTGTAGATTGATTTCCTATTCAAACGTGTTAGTTGCTATTCTTGTGGCGTAATCACCTGATTAGAACTGTGGTAGCACACTTCGCACATTCATATACTATAACATGTCACTTATATCAGTCCATGAATATGTAAATTGATATACATTGTTCATGTACATGTATCTTTGTATGTGCTTTATGTGTGATATGGACTTGGTTGAGAGCACGTGAGTTGTCTGTGCGGACCTGAGTTATGTTAGCATGTGAGTTGTCTGTGCGGACCTGAGTTATGTTAGCACGTGAGTTGTCCGTGCAGTGTGTGGATAAGGATCCATCCCCTAGGGTCACCCTCGCATGTTTGTCTCTTGATGGTGTACACGTAATAAGAGGAAAACTGGCCATTGTGTGTTTTGGTTATTTAATTTTTCTCGACTTGCAATTTCCTTGGATGTATACATGTTTTAATCACATATCTTATCTATATGCTAGATCAGGGATGTATACTTACCTTACTTTTGCATATCTTCTCTATATGCTGGATCTTTAACTGAAATAGAGCACGTTCGCTTTTTCTGCACCAAGGAGGCTCACTATGATTTATGACTTGTTGATGTTATTCCTATATACTTGTGAGATTTATGAACTGTACGGGTTATTAGCAAGTATTATTAATAATTCTTTTCTCTATTACCTCGCTAAGGTTAGTTATGCTACTTGTTGAGTACATAGGGTCGGTTGTACTCAAACTACACTCTACACTTAATTGTGCAAATCCAGGTGTTGGCCCGAACCATGGGTAGTTGTGTTTTGTTGCGAAGAGATGAAAATAGACAACGTAGAGCTACATTTCGACCACAAACCTTGGAAACTCTTTTCATTTTAGTACTGTTATCTTTCTTTTAGATAGTATTGTTATTTTGGTATTCCAGACTTTTATCTCTATTTTATAGCTCATGACTCAATGTTTACCAGTTCTGGGAGATTTGTTATGTATCGGCACAGTTATTTTGTGTTATTGGCTTTAGACCTATATTATTCTTGTTATTTCTATTATCTAGTACAACTCTTATTATATTTGGCTTCTCTAGAAAGTTAGTTAGGCACCATCACAACTGGTTGGTGGTTTTGGATCGTGACATGTTATGCGGCTTCAGGGCTATGTTGGTGTTCCGAATGTTGATGGGTTGAGAGAGATAATCCTTGAGAAGGGTCACGGTTCATGGTATAACATTCACCTAGGTGTCACGAAGATGTACTGTGATTTGAAGAGTCACTACTGGTGGCAAAAGAGGAAGAAACGTATTGTTGGTCATGTCTCTTGGTGTTTGAATGTCAACAGATAAAGTATGAGCATTGGAAACTGGGTGGGTTGACTCAGATATGTTAGAAACTGGAGTGTAAGTGGGAGC
>AWOL01S0010315.1:0-59211 GCA_000715115.1 Nicotiana otophora | reverse complement strand
ATACATATATATATATATATACATACATATATATATATATATACATACATATATATATATATACATACATATATATATATAGAGCCCGCCTTTTCACGCCGCATGTGCATAAATCAATAGTAATAATAGCACGGCAGGAACCTCATGCAAACACCCGAACAAACCTCCTAACAATATCACGTGCCAATATCACAACATCTCATAAATTGCACCTCAAGTGCTCAAATATTACAACATGTCACAGATTGCACATCAAGTGCTCAAATATTACAACTTGCCACAGAAATCAACAATACATTACTTTCCACAATAAGGAGCCCATGTCTCGGCCATAATGTGCACAAAATCTTAACAAAAATATCCGGGAGTGAACAACTCAATAAAATAATATTTTATATAAATTCAAGGTGGCAATCACACCAAATCATCATATAAAATAATTTAAACAAACAAGGATCTAGGCATGACAAATAGAGGATTTAATAAGTGAATCCAATTTAATACATAAGGGCGTTTACGAATTGAAACCAATATAATTTGCACATATAAAACCAAGTACGTACTCGTCACCTCGCGTACATGGTTTTCAATCACACAATTTCCACATAAGACTCAATGCCTAAGGGGAATTTCCCCCGCTCAAGGTCATGCAAGATACTTATCTCGACGAAACTAAGTCAATGCGTTAAATGATCTTTGAGAGTGAAGCCACCTCCGGACGGCTCAAATATGAAATTGGCCCCTTAATAATACTATGATGGTCCACCACACTAAACAAATTTCAATCTACAACAATGAGACACAATTGCACCAATATTAGTAACAAATTTCCAGATTTTTAGTCATTTAGGCATTTTGTCAAATGCCTAGAGTGCATAATTCTCTACAACCTCCTTCAATGGAATTTCTTCACCTAACAACCACCTTCCACACAAATTATTCACCTCACAATCGTCTCTAGTCCATCCACAACTTCCTTTAGCACATGCATGCCCAACAATTCACTCCCACTCCACAAATCTTATCAATTAATTCATTTTACAATCTCTACAATGGGTATTCATTTAACTTGAGAATTTATGGCTTCCAATCACCATACCATGAGTTACAATACTTAATTCATACTCACATTCCCATAATAAATCCGTACATGTAAGTCTAAGTGTGTAGGATTACCTTTTTGGAAGAAATCTTGCAAAACCCTCCTTTGAGTTCTTGAAGAAATTTCTTGAAGATCAAAGTATTTTATGTGTAGATTTCATCAATACTAGTGTAGAAATAATAGAATTTCACATCAAGATAATGGGGATTGCTTACCTTGAAGAAGAGAGGAGTCAGTGGTCTTGAGAGTGGAGAAGAGCTCCAAAATTCGTCCAAATGAAGTGGGGAAAATGAACCCCAGAATTGTATCTATGGGCCCAGAGTTCTGGGTTTCGGATGTTGCCCCGGATGCTATGGCAACACTTCACTACCAGCCCTTCTTTTGGATGCGGCCCAGGATGCTTCACATCCGCAGTCTCCTCTGCTAGACTTTGGTAATTTGGTCATAACTTCTTGTAGAAATGTCCAAATGATGAACGGTTAGAAGAGTTAGAAACTAGACTCGAAGATCTTTCATTAGATAGGTTGTGCATTACATAAAACCTTATATATTTGTAGATACTCTCGTCCTAAGTTAGGTCTTGTGGCGAAACATAACAAATCGATTGGGAATGACCTCAAATTTTGCACACAAGTCGTAAATGACATAACGAAGCTATTCAAATTTACGGAATCGAAGTCTAAGCCCGATACATCAAGGTCAACTCCCAGTCAACATTTTTCTTAAAATCTTCCATTTTCCAACTTTCGCCAAAATGCGTCGAATTCTCCTATGGACTTCCAAATCCAAATCCGGACATACGCCTAAGTCCGAAATCACCATACGAAGCTATTGATATTATAAAAATCCCATTCCGAAGTAGTTTTCTAAAAGGTCAAACTCTGGTCAACTCTTTTCAACTAAAGGCTTCTAACATGGAATTTATTCTTCCGAACTAATCCTGAAACACCTAAAAATCAAAACTGACGATTCACACATGTTATAATACATCATATGAAGCTATTCAAGATTTCATATAGTTGGAAGGAGAGTCAATATTCCAATCAACAAGTCGGGTCTTTACACCATATCATTCTTAGGTAGGATCTCAAAGGAAATATCTAAACCTCACCTTTCATAACCTTGACAAGTTTTTCAGCTTTTTCGCGTTATCTTTAGCATTGTCCTCCACTTTTTGGAAAACCCTTGCTATGCATCATGAAATGTGTAAGTAAAATTTACTTTGTTATTCAACTACAAGTGCTGCCCAACTAAGAGGGCGTTTGGACATAATAATGGTAAAATTCCAAAAAACAAAAGTGAAAAAAAATCTCGAGTGAAAATGGTATTTGAAAATTAGAGTTATGTTTGGATATTAATATAATTTTGGGCTGTTTTTGAAGTTTTGTGAGTGATATGAGTGAAAATTTTAAAAATAGCTTTTTGGAGTCATTGTTTTAAAAGGCTCTTCTGGGACTCGCCCCGGGGAGGGGCACTATCAAAACGCCCTGGGGAGGGGCACTATCATAAAAGTACGGGTCTCGGCCCTTTTCATATTTTCACGGCACTTCGTGCCCATAATTAAATCATCATATTTTCCCTGCACCTTGTGCCCATTTTTCATATCACATCTGCACGGACAATTGCCAATAATAAAACCATCATATTTTTCCTGGTACTTTGTGCCCACATTTCATATCTCAACTGCACGGACATTTCACGTGCCAATATCATCATTATTTACTCACGGCACCTCATGCCCACATTTATTTTCATAATCCGCTTGGCAATAGCCATATTCTCCCAATTTCAACATAAATCAGACTATTATCAATTTACCAACAACAAGACATATTGCACAAGGTATAAAAATAAACACAAGAAAAATTACAACATCACATAAAATCACCAATGCAACCACTCCACATCATCACACATCATCTCTGATAAGAGCCACCCTTATCACTCCTATAATAGCCTTCCTTATCCCTCTGCCCTGACAATATCAATAGCCACCCTTATATCTCTTATAGCCACCCTTATCTCTACTATAGCTACCCTTATTACTCCTATAGCTACCCTTATCACTCCACCCAGAAAAAATCTCAAAACACATAACAACAATGAAATGCCCCCTTTAATCCCACATAATATCAACAGTGAAATGCCACCCTTATATCCTCAAAATAATAATTCAATTAACACAATAATTTACACGGAATATTATCACGTTAACGTAACAAAATCAATTCATATCACAATTTGCCCAATGGCCACAATCAATTCAAGGATATAATCAAATCAATTAATTTCACAACAAATAGCCCAATGCTCCACACAATGTATATAAAACCTCAAAATCAATCAACAGAGATAGAAAATAATCAGCATAGAGCAACGCCTTCATTAATCCAATTTTAGATAATTATATTAATACTTCTTCTTAATCTTGCTTAATTAATTATTTGCATAGGAAAAATTCATAATGAAATTAAATTCTAAGAAATATCAAACCATCGAACTCACGGAATTCACATAAATATACAAGTAATAATTACATCGAATTGTCGTATAAAAATAAGTTCAATAAATGTGATTCGAGGCATGGCAATTAGATGATTAAATATATGCCAACAATTATCCAATTTCCTACACAATATGTCTAAGACTTTAACACATATAAGCCCGGGTACGAACTCGTCACCTCGTGTACACGACTTTTCACATTTCACAAATGGCACATGAGACTCGATGCCTAGGGAAAATTCCTACACTCTAGGTTAGGCAAGACACTTACCTTTTTGAAGTTATGTCGATATTCCAAAATCGTCCTCTTACTTGAATTGACCTTCGGGCTACTCAAATCTATCCAAATTAATTGTATAACCTCATTAAAATATTGAAAACAATTCCGGATAATAATACGCCAACTTAAAAATTTATTCCAAAAAGTCAACAAAAATCAATGTGGGGCTCGCCTCTCGGAATCCGATATAATTTTCATGAAATCCGAAAACCCATTCCGATACGAGTTCAACCATACCAATTTTATCAAATTCCGATTACAACTCGACCTCCAAATCTTAAATTTTTATTTTTGAAAGATTTTGCAAAAATCGTGATTTCCTTCATTTAAATCCGAATTAAACGATGAATATAACCATGAATTCATGAAATATAATCACTTTAGGATATAGAACATTTACTTGAGTTGAAATCGTGAAGAAATACTCAAAATCGCCCAAGAATCGAGCTCCAAAAATTCCAAAACGAAATGGCAAAGTGACTGATTTTTTGTCTTTATGTTTCTGCCTAGTTCCGCTTCTGCGAGCATTGTTCACGCTTCTGCGGATACTATTCATGCTTTTACGGGCACCGTTCAAGTTTCTGCGCTGCCTCCGCTTCTGCGAGTACTTTCATGCTTCTGCGGGAACTGTTCACGCTTATGCGATCACTGTTCATGCTGCTGCCCAGAAATTCCAGCATCTTTTCTTCAAGTCCAAATTGCTCCGTTAACCTTACGAATTCCACCCGATTCCCCCGGAACCTCAACCAAATATACCAACACATCCCAAAATATAATACGAACTTAGTCGAGGCTTCAAATCATGTCAAACAATGCCTAAATTACGAATCGCGCATCGAATCGAATTATGAGTTTGCAACTCTTCCAACTTCTATCTTTTGCACCGAAACGTATCAAATCAATCCGGAATAACTTCAAATTTTGCACACAAGTCATAAATGACTAAATGAAGCTATTCAAATTTCCGGAATCCAAATCCGACCTCGTTATCAAAAATTCAACCTTCGGTCGGACTTTCCAAAAATCTTCCATTTTTCAACTTTCTTCAAAATACGTCGAATTGTCCTATGGACTTCCAAATCCAAATCCGAACATACGCCCAAGTCCGAAATCACCATACGAAGCTACCGACATCATAAAAATTCTATTCTGGGGTCGTTTTCTCAAAAGTCAACTCTCTGGTCATCTCTTTCCATTTAAGCTTCTAAATAAGAATTGTTATTTTAATTAAATTCCGAATCTTCCGAGAATCAAACTCGATCACACTCGCGGATCATAATACATATTCTGAAGCTTCTCGAGACCTTAAGTCACTAAACGGGACGTAAATTTTTAAAACGACAAGTCGAGTCGTTATATTCTCCACCTCTTAAACAAACGTTCGTCCTCGAACGTGCTAAGAATTATTCCGAGGTTACCAAATTGATGATTTTACTTTTACACATATACTCACGGTTGATCCCACGTTACCGCATTAGAGATAAACCTGACTACACCATCTCAATTGAGATTATTTCTTTTATCCATATTTGTAAACTTTAAGACCAAATTTCTTACACTTCAAACATTTTCAAAAAGTCTAATTTTTCACATCAACGCACAATATTAGTCTCAACTGGCTATAGCAACTCATGCCTACGCACACATCAACTTATCAAAACTTTCGGCAGAGTCTCCCCTATAATTGGGCCCATCCACCTGCTAGAGTAACACCAAAACAACTCCTAACAACACATCCACAACCCCACAATGCACCACAATGTATATATCAATAACACGAATCTCATCACTACAAACACTACATTATCATAATGATACCAGGACATGAAGTACATCATATATGTGCCCATCACCACATCTCTAGTCTTAATAGTTGTTCATAATCGATTACAACATCGCCAACTAAGCTCATATCAACCAAAACCTCATTTCAAATTTTCACAACACTGACAGCAAAATGTGAGGCATGAAGACCTCATAACCATTTACCCGACTCAACGAGTCACATTTAACGCCACATGGGCACCCACCTTATAGGCTAAAACTCACTGTTTATAGCATTAATATGGCTAAATATGCATAGAAAATTATACAAGAATTGTCAAATAAGCCTAACAGGCATGTCTCCAAATTATTACTATAGTAAAAATTTAATTTCACAAAAGGGAGATTTAAACTCATAAAAGTTTCACCACAAGGACCTCGTCCTTATATCACTTCCACCGCGGTTCGTAGCCTATTTTAAATATTTCACATCATATAAAAAATGTGAGGATCTCGTCCTCAACTCCGAATCACAAGTATTTTGTACATTGTGCAAACTGAAATTTTCAATTTCCTTTCTTTCTTCTTTTCAATAAATTCCGTGAATAATTTTCACAACACATAATGAACCCCCATTCCAATAGGGCATAAAATTCATAAAATTTGAAATCAATTATTCCGAAATCACATAAAAAACCACTGTATTGAGAAATAAAAAGTCACTATTGGACTTATAGCCCTTAATGGTGTACAAAATAAAATGATAGACATGAGCTAACATCATCAAACCTCCCAACAGGGATAAACATATAAGTGGTTCATAAAATTACGATGCTCACCCATAAGCAGAGCATAGTAGGAGGACTCACCCCAATATTCAGAATCGAATCAAATTAAGGAAAAATATCCTTTTATAACAAATCAGGATCATACCTGTAATGACACCATCTGGTGTAATGGCCTCAGCCACACCATAGCAAATATATTAACGGACCGGACCTCTCCCTCTAGGGAGCCCTCTACCCACATGTCCTCCACCCCTAACTAATTGTGTACGTGGGGTAGTAACTACATTTGGGGACCATAGCCAGAGTGTTCTGATAAAATCCACCCCTCCTAAGTCTGGGACAATCTCTCATAATGTGTCTAGTATCACCACACTCATAACAACCCCTCAGGTCGCGGTTGCTCGTACTGTGTTTGTGACAGATAACTGGAATAACCACTGTAAGAATCTCGTATCGGTGGTGCACTATAAGAACTTACTGGAGCACCCCGAGTAATCTGATGTGCGGACCGAGCTGGCCGACTGCTCGAGCCTCCGCCATAATGGGTCATAGATGAAGAGTAAAATCTACTAAACCCTCTAGAGCTTTGAGACCTTTTCCTTAGACTCCCTTTCCTCACCTAGAACACCCTCAATCCTCCTCGCAATCTCCACTACTTGTTGAAATGGAGTATCAATTTGCAACTCTCGAGCCATGCATATTTTAATATCATAATCGAGCCCCTCAATGAATCCACGGACTCTCTCTCTAACTGTAGGAACCAAGGTAGGTACATGGCGGGCTAACTTACTAAACCTGATAGCATATTCTGACACTACCATAGTGCCCTGACACAACCGTTCAAACTCTGTGCGCCACACATCTCGGAGAGTCTGGGGAACAAACTCTTTCAAGAACATTTCCGAAAATTGAGCCCAAGTTAGTGGTGTTGTATCGGCTTCTCTACCTTCTTCATAAACTTGCCACAACTGATATGCTATGCCTTACAACTGAAATGTAGTAAAGGCAACTTCGGTCACTTCCATAATCCCATGGTGCGGAGAATACGGTGACACTTTCCTAGAACTCCTTGGGCATCCTCTGAAGCCGTGCCACTAAAAGTAGGTGTACTATACCTCTTAAACCTCTCAAGTCTATTTTGTTCTACTTCTGATGCCTTTGGCATGACCTCAGGCTGAACCAGAATAACAGGCTGTACCGGTACTACACCTGGAACCTGAACAATGTCAACCTGCTCCTCTGGAGTCGTGGTAGAAGTCTGAGCTACTCCCCCAATCTGCGAAATATTTTGTGCAACATAGGTCAATCCCGCATGAGTAAATGTACCAAACATACTCAGGAACTGTGCTAAAGTCTCCTGAAGTACGGGGGTAACAACATGTGTTTCTGGTACCTGTCCCCCAACTAGAGCTACTGGCGGCTCCTCAATTGCTGTTCTGACATGTGCTCTAGTCGCGACGCGTGCGCTTCTTCGACCAACACCTCGACCATGGCCTCTTGCAGCCCTAGCAGTATGTGCGGATGCCTGCTCAGCTAACTCGGTAGCACGTGCTCTCACCATCTCTGAGAGAATAGAGATACAAAGGCTTAAATTCCAAATTCAACAAATTCCGTACGACAGGAATGAAAGAAGTGGAAATTTACTAATTGTTTGTAGCCTCTCGAAGATAAGTACAGATGTCTCCGTACTGATCCGCAAAACACTACGAGACTCGTTTGTGACTCGTAGAACCTATGAACCTATAGCTCTGATACCAACTTGTCACGACCCAAAATCCCACTATAGGCGTCGTGATGGCACTTAGTCTGTAAGACTAGGTAAGCTAAGTACAATTACATTTCAAGCCATTTTTTAAAACATATAATTTAATACAACTTCCCAAGACTAGTAATACTAAGTCATAAAATCTAACTAAATACATAAAATGATCTCAAGGATCGAATACTCAATACTGTTTGAATAATAATTAACAATACAATAAAATGGAAAGACTCCAAGGAACTGCGGCGACCACGCAGCTCTACCGTGAATCCTTGCGATCTCACTTTAACTCTGTCCGAGTCCGATAGCTCCAATACCTGGCTATGCACAAAAATGTGCAGAAGTGTAGTATGAGTACACCACAGTCGGTGCCCAGTAAGTAATAAGATTAACCTTAGGGGAATAGAGATGAGGTACAGTCAAGACACTCATTAGTCTAATAACATGTGCAATATAGTATACAAAATAATAGGAAACAAATAACAATAAGGGCAACACAAATCAACCAGTGATATGCCCGGCATGGCAACAAGAACACTATTAATATTGCTCAACAAATAATAAATACAAGTACACCCAATTAAATCAAGTTCTTCAAATAAATATCTTTCACATATAATTTTTCCAAATAGCTCTCTTTCAAATATAATTTTCTCAAATAAATATCTTACAAATATAATTCTTTCAATAAATCTTTTTCAAATATAATTTCCTCAAATAAATATATTTCAAATACAATTCCTTCAAATACTACTTTTTGAATAAAAATTCTTTCAAATAAATATTTTGAATATAATTCTTTCAATTAAAAGCCACCATGTGACACCTCATTTCACAATCATAAAAGTACGGGTCTCGACCCTATTCATATTTTCACGGCACTTCGTGCCCAAAATTAAATAATTATATTTTCCCTGTACCTCGTGCCCATTTTTTATATCACATCTGCACGAACAGTTCACGTGCCAATAATAAAACCATCATATGTTCCCTAGCACTTTGTGCCCACGTTTTATATCTCAACTGCACGGACAATTCATATGCCAATATCATCATTATTTACTCATGGCACCTCGTGCCCACATTTCTTTTCATAATCCGCCTGGCAATAGCCACATGCTCCCAATTTCAATATAAATCAGACTATTATCAATTTACTAACAATAAGACATATTGCACAAGGTATAAAAATAAACACAAGAAAAATCACAACATCACATAAAATCACCAATGCAACCATTCCACATCATCACATATCATTCATGACAATAGCTACCCTTATCTCTCCTATAGCCACCCTTATCACTCCTATAATAGCCTCCATTATCCCCCCGCCCTGGCAATATCAATATCCACCCTTATTGCTCCAATAGCCACCCTTATCTCTCCTATAACTACACTTATCTCTCCTATAGCCACCCTTATCACTCCGCCTAGACAGTATCCCAACACACATAATAAAACGACTCCACCGGTCGTTTTGAGTATTACAACCCCGTTTCCCCATTTACTACTCAAATTGGGCTTTACAGTTGTTGTGCGACTTGCCGGGGCAACTGGTTCAGGTCTGGTGAGTTCTTGGAATGAATTGGAATACTTAGTTCCAAGGTTTAAAGCTTAAGGTAAAATAGTGACTGGATGTCGACTTATGTGTAAACGACCTCAGAATTTAATTCTGATGATTCTAATAGCTCAGTATAGTGATTTTGGACTTAGAAGCGTGTTCAAAAAATTATTTGGAGGTCCGTAGTGGAATTAGGCTTGAAATGCCGAAAGTTGTATTTTTGGGAAGTTTGACCGGGGGTTTAACTTTTTGATATCGAGGTTGGAATCCGATTCTGGAAATTGGAATAGCTTCATTATGTCATTTATGATTTGTGTGTAAAATTTGAAGTCATTACAGATTGATTTGATGTATTTCGGCACAAGATATAGAATTTGAAAATTTCAAAGTTCATTAGGCTTGAATTGGGGTGTAATTCATTGCTTTAGCGTTGTTTGAGGTGATATGAGAGTCCGCCTAAGTCCGTATGATGTTTTAGGATTTGTTGGTATATTTGGTTGAGGTCCTGAGGGGCTCAGGTGAGTTTTGGATGGTTAACGAATCATTTTTGGCCTTGGTGAGATTGCTGATATCTGTTGCTGCATTTTTCGGATTTTCTCTTTCGCGTTCTCGAGTGGGCCCTCGCGTTTGCGAAGAGGAATTTCAGGCAGGCAGGATTTACTCTTCGCGTTCGCGAGGGGGTCTCGCATTCGCGAGAGGGTCTCGCGTTAGCGAAGAGAAGTTGGGTTGTGCATCGCGTTCACATATGGTGTATCGCGTTCGCGAAGGGAAATATAGTGGGCATGGGTTTTTGCCTTCGCATTCGCAAAGGGGAGATCACGTTCGCGAAGAAGGGCTCCATAAAGCATCGCATTCGCAAACAATGTCTCGCGTTCGCGAAGAGAAAATGTTGGGAAGCACATTTTGTGCTTCGTGAACGCGAGGGAACTGTTGCGTTCGCAAAGAAGAAAGATCTGGACAGAAAGTTTAAGTTCAGAAAATGGAACTTCGTCCCATTTTCCATTTTTAATGATTTGGGGCTCGGAGTGAGGCGATATTTGGGAGATTTTCAGAGGAAACAATGGGGTAAGTGTTCTTAACTCAATATTGGTTAAATTACCCGAATCCATGATTCTTTTTAACATGTAATTGGTGAATTAAGTTGGAAAAACAATTGTGAAAACCCTCTTGGTTTAATTTGGAGATTTGAGGGTTGAGTTGATATCAGATTTGAGTAAAATTTATACAGTTGGACTCGTGATTGAATGGGCGTTAATATTTTGTACATTTGTCAAATTTTGAGATGTGGGCCCCACGAGTGATGTTTGGGGCGTAATATCAGATTTTGTGGAAATATTAGTATTTTTATATGGAATTAATTCCTATAAATTTTGTGGGTTGAATCAAATTAATTGTGACTTGATTGGAGTCGTTTGGAAGTTATACGTGCAGAATGGAATTTCTGGAGCATTTCTTAGCTTGCTCGACATTGGATTTGGCTTGTTCGAGGTAAGTAACTCTTCTAATCTTGGAGTTGAGGGTATGAACCCTGAATATATGTATTTTGTGAATAGTTGGGAGGTGACACACATGTTAGGTGATGGGCGTGTGGGAATGCACTACAGAAATTGTGACATAATTGTTTCTGTGGATTTCTATACTTAAATAACCTTGGTATTTTCCATGCGGTTTTATGTGTTAAAGAAATTGAGCTGAAAAGCATATTAAAAATCATGTTGAGGCTATGTGCCAGTATTATTGCGACCCACAGAGGTCATATGGCTGTGAAATATTGTGTTAAATTGAAAATTCATACTCTGTCATATTCATTTCATTGCATATCGTAACTCAGTTTTATGACTCTATTTTGATGTACATAAATGTTTTGGGCCGAATGACCTGTTTTACTGAAATGCCTGAGTGGCTTGAGAGGTTTATGACTGAGTGAGGCCGAGGGCCTGATTTGTGAGGATGAGTGTGGATCGGGGTTGCCTGCCTACAACATACTTTATTATTATAGCACGTGAGTTGTCCGTGCAGATTATTGCGCTGGGCTTAAGGAGCCCCTCCGCAGTCTGTACACACCCCCAGTGAGCACATGTATCTACTGAGTGCGAGTGCCGAGCACAGGTATATGAGTGATGTTCTGCCCGAGGGGCTGTATATGAGTGATGTTCTGCCCGAGGGGCTATTTATGATTTTATCTCTGAGTTGCATCGCATTGGTATGCACACATGACATACATGCATAAATGTATTTCCTCGTGCTGTACTGTATCACATCATTCACAATTTATCACACAGTTTTTGACAGTTGGGCATAGTGATGCATTTGTTTTTACACGGGTTTTCAGGAAGTAAAATGAAACATCTTATTTATTATTGACAAGATTTTTGGAGAAATATATTATTTTCAAACTATTCATATGTTTGGCAACTCCGGCAAAAGATTTGAGTTTTCGCTGATGGATTTGAAAGGAAGAACTATTATTTTGAAATCATGATTTGGCTGAGCATTTTATCTCTGAGTTACTTATGGTATTATTTGCTTATTATTGTTATGGACTGTTGTGGAATATTGGTTTTGGACCCGACCTTGGTGAAAGCTCGTCACTACTTTCAACCTACGGCTAGGTTTGTTACTTACTCAGTACATGTGGTCGGTTGTACTGATACTACACTTATGCAAATTGCGTGCAGATGTTGGTTGTTGTTGTTGCTGTGCTCGATGGTTGAGGGACTTGAAGATGTATCCGCGTTCCTGTTGTAGCTTCCTTTTGTTCAGGATAGCCTTAGATTTATAAAAGTTCTGTTTATATATTATTCAAACAAACTATGTATTTATTTCATTTCCTCTTTGTATACTCTATTCTTAGAAGCTCATGATTTGTACTACCAGTTCTTGGGGGATGTATACGATTAATATGTTTATTCACTTAAATTACTTTAATAATTAGAATTGGAATTGGATAATTGAAAGTTGGCTTACCTAGCGGGTTGGGTTAGGTGCCATCACGACTAGTTGGATTTTGGGTCGTGACAAGGTGGTATCAGAGCTCTAGGTTCATAGGTTCTACAAGTCATGAGCAAGTGTCTAGTAGAGTCTTGCGGATCGGTATGATGACGTCCATACTTATCTTCGAGAGGCTACATGGCATTTAGGATATATACTTACCATCTTTCCTTCCTTATCGTGCATAATTGATTCAGCTTGAAATATTACTTTTTGAATTCCTTCCACGTATTCGTATGCGTACATGAACGCTCGGTATCAGCTGTGCATCCCCGGTTTATGATTTTATGAATGAGGTTCAAGATGTGTATTCAGTGTTTTGGTGATGGTCCAGTCTGGAGTACTTGAGGCCAGGTTTAGACTGCAACTTAGGCTCGGTAGCTTCAGTTGTAACCTGTACATTTGGACTCATATGTCCGGTAATATCCCTATGAGTGGAAGTTGTGGCTCAATGAGCGGCAGAATGGCTTTGTGATGAGTATGATGTAAATATAGGATGTGTTAAGACGATTTGAATATGACGAGAAGTGTTTCCTTGA
Source organism: Nicotiana otophora (assembly GCA_000715115.1). Lineage (NCBI taxonomy): Eukaryota > Viridiplantae > Streptophyta > Magnoliopsida > Solanales > Solanaceae > Nicotiana > Nicotiana otophora. The sequence goes on along the minus strand of AWOL01S0010315.1, from coordinate 45,916 downwards.
AATGTAAAGGAAAGGCCATTGGGTGCTTGATTTTTGAATTGATGTGGCGTACAGTCTCCAGTATGAATGTTCAGAAGGATCTTTCACATTGTTAGATTTTGGGGTAAAACTAAATTCTAATGTCTAGTTAATGAGTTTAGACTCAGATAGACTAAGTGATTGCATAGTAATTGTGAATGCGAAAGGGTATAACAAGATACCAGATTGAGGCTAAGCAAGCGGGTTATCCCCAGCAGAGTAATCTACGTAGGTGTATTCCTTATGATGTGAGTAGAGAGTTTTTTTCTGCCGACGGGGTGTATGAGTGGAGATTTGAATTTGAATCTGGCTGATAAAGTTGACTTGAGTGTCAAGAGAATAAGTGCGAGCTTAGTGGATGATTTGGGGTATTTTTATGGTTAGCGTTGCTTGAGTTTGAGAAGAGATTTCATTGAATTGACTGTGGAATTATGACAGTAATAGAGTATTGGTATTGTGAGTTATGGAATGTTTTAATCTATGGCTTTGAGCCAAGTTGGGGAGCCTACTATTGATAATTCAATTTCATGATTATATGTAAAGGTTTAGTTTTGGGCTGAGGCATACTGGTGGGTCAATTATGACTTGCAGAATTTGAGATCGATAATGACTCGAATAAGGAAATTCTTGGATACGGGTTATGTTGCACTTATGAATATATGGAAATTGTGGGATGAGTGAGTTATTATGGGTGAATGAAGTAGTGCACACGGAGTATGAATTTGATAGGTGGTGTTAAAGTAGAGATACTTCTTTGAGTATTGTTGTGCTAATGAGGCACGTGCCTTTTGGCCCATTTGGGCGGCGCAATTAAATTTGAGCAAAGTGGGGGACTCCCGAGAAAATTCTAGTGGGTATGAGGATTATATATAGCAATTGAGAAAGTTTCCGGACTTGCGTATGGTTAAAATTTGAGATTTTCGTTTGATGGTGCCTGGACTTGAAGAAATTCTATATGACTAAGGATTCTATATTTTTGTATAAGGAAGGTAAGAAGAACAATTTCAAATTCACATAAGGTATTCTCAGAGTAAGGGTTACAATTGTAGTAGTTTTGAAGGTGCTTAAGAAGAGTACAATGCTTATGGGTCGTAGGGCGTTGTGGTTCTATGTTAGGTTGTGGGGTGAGTTGTGGTTAAAGATCATGGTATTTTAGCAAGGATGAGTATCAATTTGGAGGAAAATTCGGAAGGGACTCGGAGAAATAGGACAACTGGTAGTAGACTGGACTTGTATGGAAATGGTAGGATCGGTCCTTTGGGTAATTACAACGTGGTAAAACTTTACAGATGTTTTGGTGGAAATATTCTTGGGTTTGGTGACCTGCGTGGCTTGGTTGAGTTGGAGAAATTTGGTCCTAATGGCTTAGTTGTGCAAATGGATTCCAAAGTATTCTTGATGGTTTCTACCGGTGTGGAGAACATGTTATGTATTGTGATTTCCTCCTGGAAAGAAGCAAGAGAAAGGTTTCTAACTAAAATGGTATGTAAATTATTGGTGACTCNCCTGGACTTGGCGACCTGCGTGGCTTGGTCGAGTTAGAGGAATTTAGTTTTAAGGGCTTGATTATGTGCAAATGGATTCCAAAGTATTCTTGATGGTTTCTACCGGTGTGGAGAACATGTTATGTATTGTGATTTCCTCCTGGAAAGAAGCAAGAGAAAGGTTTCTAACTAAAATGGTATGTAAATTATTGGTGACTCAAAGTTGATAATAAGATTCTTGTGCTTTTCACCTGATGGCAATATAGATGTTACGTGTTGTATGAAAGCTAGATTTGCATGTACAAGGTGGCAGTACAGTCTTGAAGAGAAGGTAACGAATGCTGGACAACATGGACAATTTCAAATAAATAGATAAATACTATTACTACTTGGTGTTGTATGAGAAAGGGGAGGACTTCAGAAGACACATTGTATTTTTACTTACAGATGTATAAATTAGTATTGCAGTACTCACATGGTTGAAGACTGCTGATATTCAAATTTTGTCAATTGGCAGAAGAAATTTTAAAGTATTTCTCATTGGATGATCGTGTATGAGAGAAGTGTTAGGCATTCAGGAGGTGGAGATGGAATCAAATATGGTGATTCGCGTGTTCTATGGATTTGGAGATTGGGAGTTCCCAGGAGCAGATTGTTTCATGGTTGTGGACTGTGAAGTTGTGGACTGAGCTAGCCAGGTGATAGAATGTGTTATGATTTAGTCATTATGGATTTTTGGAAGAATTTTTATCTATTTGTGAGTAACCCTAGTTGATTTGGGGTCCATAGGTAGGCCCAATTAAGATGTGTATTCTACATCGAGCCGGAATGGTTGGCTCCATACTGCTATTGTTGAGGGATGTGTCATTTGGTTGATGTTGAACTTATTCGTGTTCTCAAATGATCCGTGAGTTACTCCTTTATGCTACGAGGAGTTTTGATTCATTGATTATGTGCACAAATGGTGCGGTTCTATTTGAGCTTTATAGCGGAAGTTGAGTGTGATGATTATTTGGGTATTGCATGATTGATTGTGTAATGGTTATGTTCTTTCGGGTTTTTGTGTGGCATTGTTTTTTGTCATTTCCCTCTCCGTGGTTATTGATTCGGAGCAGGGTGGCTCGGAGTATATAATATGAACCTCGTGTTAGAATCGGGTGATGGTTCTACAGTGTATGATGATTTTTTAGCGTTTCGTTGTGGAGGTACTTGTTAATCTGGCGGGGCAGTTCTCTCATTTGAGTCATTTTCCATGACTGGGTACATTTGAATTGTAGCATATTAGTGCACGGATGGCACGAGTTGTGGCTCCGAGTTATATTGGTGCGGTATGTGTGTGGAACAATTATGTTTAGTAATATAAGGTCATTGGACCTGGAATGGGTACTGTCAGGTTTAATTTCGGTATATTCAGGAGTATAATATTGAAAGTCGGCTCAGAAAGTGATTATGGTTTCGGTTGGGGTGAGAGACCTCCATGACTTGTTGGTCTGATAAAGGGTTACAAGATTCTGTGTGTTTCTTTTATTATCAACAGTGTACGAAGGTTTTGGGATGAGGTTTGGTTCGATATGGGTTTAATACTAGTATGCAATTGGTTTTGGAGTAATTACTGCAATCAGGAATGGTGCTACGAGCATGTGAGTTGTGTAATATGCTGGGTGATTATATACATGGTTATAGTTATAGCTCGATGCATCTTATTCAGACTTATACATTGTGTAAATGTAAGATTCGTGTCTTGAAAGAAATTTTAAAGGTTGGAAATTAAACTCCAAGGTTTATGGGTTAAGGTTAAATTAATGATTTTAAGTTGCATTGTGTAGTCAAGCCTATGCGGGATAGGGTGATGTGGGTTCACCCCCGGGTACGTGTGTGGTAAGATGAAACGGTGATTTGATGGCTCGGAAACAACTCTTGGCACATTCGAGGACGAACGTATGTTTAAGTGGGGGAGAATGTAACGACCCGACTGGTTGTTTTGAGTATTATAACCCCGTTTCCCCATTCACTGCTCAAATTGGGCTTTACAGTTGTTATGTGACTTGCTGAGGCAATGGGTTCGGGTCTGGTGAGGTTTTGGAATGAATTGGAACACTTAGTTCCAAGGTTTAAATCTTAAGTTAAAATAGTGACCGAATGTCGACTTATGTGTAAACGACCTCGGCATTTAATTATGATGATTCCAATAGCTCCGTATGGTGATTTTGGACTTAGTAGCGTGTTCGGAAAATTATTTGGAGGTTTGTAGTGGAATTAGGCTTGAAATGCTGAAAGTTGAATTTTTGGAAAGTTTGACCAGGGAGTTGACTTTTTGATATCGAGGTCGGAATCCCATTATGGAAATTCGAATAGCTTCGTTATGTCATTTATGACTTGTGTGCAAAGTTTGAAGTCATTCCGGATTGATTTGATGTATTTCGGCACAAGATATAGAATTTGAAAATTTCAAAGTTCATTAGGCTTGAATTGGGGTGTAATTCATGGTTTTAGCGTTGTTTGAGGTGATTTGAGGGTTCGACTAAGTTCGTATGATGTTTTAGGACTTATTGGTATATTTGGTTGAGGTCCCGAGGGGCTCGGTGGGGTTTTGGATGGTTAACGGATCATTTTTGGCCTTTGTGAGATTGCTAATATCTATTGCTGCATTTTTCGGATTATCTCTTTCGCGTTCGCGAGTGGGCCCTCGCGTTCGCGAAGAGGAATTTCAGGCAGGCAGGATTTACTTTTCGCGTTCGCAAGGAGGTCTCGCGTTCGCGAAGAGAAGTTGGGTTGTGCATCGCCTTCGCGTATGGGGTATCGCGTTCGCGAAGGGAAACATAGTGGGCATGGGTTTTTGCCTTCGCGTTCACGAAGGGGAGCTCGCGTTCGTGAAGAAGGGCTCCGTAAAGCATCGCGTTCGCGAACAGTGTCTCGCGTTCGCGAAGAGCAAATGTTGGGAAGCACATTTTGTGCTTCGCGAACGTGAGTGACCTGTCGTGTTTGCGAAGAAGAGAGGCCTGGACAGAAAGTTTAAGTTCAGAAAATGGGACTTCGTCCCATTTTCCATTTTTAACGATTTGGAGCTAGGATTGAGGCGATATTTGGGAGATTTCAGAGGAAACAACGGGGTAAGTGTTCTTAACTCAATATTGGTTAAATTACCCGAATCCATGGTTGTTTTTAACATTTAATTGGTGAATTAAGTTGGAAAACAAAATGTGAAAACCCTCTTGGTTAATTTGGAGATTTGAGGGTCAAGTTGATGTCGGATTGGAGTAAAATTTATATGGTTGGATTCGTGGTTGGATGGGCATTTATAGTTTGTAACTTTCGTCAGATTTCGAGACGTGGGCCCTACAGGTGACTTTTGGGGCGTAATTTCGGATTTTGTGGAAATATTAGTATTTTTATTTGGAATTAATTCCTATAAATTTTGTGGGCTAAATCAAATTAATTGTGTCTAGATTCAAGCCGTTTGGAAGTTATACGCGCAGAATGGAATTTCTGGAGCATTGCTTAGCTTGCTCGACATTGGATTTGGCTTGTTCGAGGTAAGTAACTCTTCTAATCTTGGAGTTGAGGGTATGAACCTTGAATGTATGTATTTTGTGAATTGTTGGGAGGTGACGCACATGCTAGGTGACAGGTGTGTGGGCGTACATTACAGAAATTGTGACATAATTGTTTTTGTGGAATTTTATAGTTAAATAACCTTGGTATTTTCCATGCGGTTTTATGTGTTAAAGAAATTGAGCTGAAAAGCATATTAACAATCATGTTGAGGCTATGTGCCAGTATTATTGGGACCCATTGAGGTCATATGGCTGTGAAATATTGTGTTAAATTGATAATTTATACTCATCATATTCATTTCATTGCATATCATAACTCAGTTTTATGACTCTATTTTGATGCACATAAATGTTTTGGGCTGAATGCCATGTTCTACTGAAATGCCCGAGTGGCTTGAGAGGTTTATGACTGAGTGAGGCCGAGAGCCTGATTTGTGAGGATGAGTGTGGATGGGGACTACCCGCTTGCAGCATACTTTATTATTATAGCACGTGAGGTGTCCGTGCAATACGTGAGTTATCCGTGCGGATTATAGCGCTTGGGCTGAAGGAGCCCCTTCGGAGTCTGTACACACCCTCAGTGAGCGCATTTACCTACTGGGTGCGAGTGCCGAGTGCCGAGTGCTGAGTGACTGGGAGGCATGAGTGATTGTGAGGTATGCCCGAGTGGCACGAGTGACTGTGAGGTTTGCCCGAGGGGCTGTATATGAGTGATGTTCTTCCCGAGGGGCTGTATTTGAGTGATGTTCTGCCCGAGGGGATGTATATGAGTGATGTTCTGCCCGATGGGCTGTTTATGATTTTATTACTGAGTTGCATCGCATTGGCATGCACACATGACATACATGCATAGAGATGTATTTCCTCGTGCTATACTGCATCACATCATTCATGATTTATCACACATTTTTTGACAGATAGGCATAGTGATGCATTTATTTTTACACGGGTTATCCGGAGGGAAAATGAAACATCTTATTTATTATTGACAAGATTTTGGGAGAAATTTATTGTTTTCAAACTATTCATATTTTTGGCAACTCTAAAAGATTTGAGTTTTCACTGATGGATTTGAAAGGAAGAACTATTATTTTGAAATCATGATTTGGACGAGCATTTTATCTCTGAGTTACTTCTCGTATTATTTGCTTATTGTTGTTATGGACTGTTGTGGACTATTAGTTTTGGACCCGACCTTGGTGGAAGCTCGTCACTACTTCAACCTATGGCTAGAGCAACTTCGTAATATGTATTATGATCCGCGGGTGTGGTCGCATTTAATTTATTGAAGATTTGGAATTAAATTGAAAGAACAATTTCTATTTAGAAGCTTAAATGAAAAGAGTTGACCGAAGAGTTGACTTTTGAGTAAACGGCCGCGAAATGAAATTTTTATGATGTCAATAGCTTCGTATGGTGATTTCGGACGTAGGCGTATGTTCGGATTTGGATTTGGAATTCCGTAGGACAATTCGACGCATTTTGGCGAAAATTGGAAAGTGGAAGATTTTTGGAAAGACCGACCGAAGGTTGAATTTTTGATAATGAGGTCGGATTTCGATTCCGAAAATTTGAATATCTCCATTTCATCATTTATAACTTGTGTGCAAAATTTGAAGTCATTCCGGAATGATTTAATTTGTTTCGGCGCTAAATATAGAAGTTGGAAGATTTGAAAACTCATAATTCGATTCGATGCGCGATTCATAATTTCAGAGTTATTTGAAATGGTTTGAAGCCTCGGCTAAGTTCGTATTGTATTTCGGGACATGTTGGTATATTTGGTTAAAGTCCCGAGGGCCTCAGGTGGATTTCGGAAGGTTAACGGAATGGATTTCGGATAAGGGAAGCTGCTGGAATTTGTTTTCTGTTGCTGAAGTTGTGCTGGGCAGCAGCTGTTTGTTTCGCTTCTGCGGAAGTTTGATCGCAGAAGTGACCTCGCAGAAGCGAGGAAATTGTTGCACAAGTGACTGGAAAGGGAGTTGGACAGAAACTTGCAACTTGCTGGTTTTTTTCACAGAAGCATGAACAGTGATTCGCAGAAGCGTGAACAGTGATCGCATAAGCGTGAACAGTGATCGCATAAGCGTGAACAGTGCCCGCAGAAGCATGAAAAGTGCTCGCAGAAAGCGAAACTGGGCAGAAACATAAGGATCAAAAATCAGTCACTTTGCCATTTCGTTTTGGAATATTTGTTGCTCGGCTCTCGAGCGATTTTGAGAATTTCTTCACGATTTCAACTCAAGTAAGTGTTCTATATCCTAAAGTGATTATATTTCATGAATTCATGATTATATTCATTGTTTAATTCGGATTTAAATGGAGGAAACTCAAGATTTTTACAAAATCTTTCAAAAACGAAAATTTAAGATTTGGAGGTCGAGTTGTTATCGAAATTTGATAAAACTGGTATGGTTGAACTTGTATCGGAATGGGTTTTCTGATTTCATCAAAATTATGTCGGGTTCCGAGAGGCGGTCCTCGCGTTGACTTTTATTGACTTTTTGGAATAAACTTTTAAGTCGACGTATTATTATCCGAAATTATTTATGATGAATTTTAATGAACTTATACAATTAATTTGGATAGATTTGAGCATTCCGGAGGTCAATTCAAGCAAGAAGGCAATTTTGAAATATCGGCATAACTTCACAAAGGTAAGTGTCTTGCCTAACCTTGAGTGGAGAAATTCCCCCTTAGGCATCGAGTCTTATGTTCCATTTGTGAAATGTGAAATGCCATGTACGCGAGATGACGAGTATGTACTCGGGATATATGTGCAAAATTTATTGAGTTAAAGTCTTGGGCATATTGTGTAGTAAATTAAATAATTATTGGCATTTATTTAATCATCTGTTTGCCATGCCTTAATTCGCATTTATTGAGTTTGTTTTTATATGACGATTTGATGTGAATGTTACATGTATATTTATGTGAATTCTGTGAGTTTGATGGTTTGATATTTCTGGAATTTAATTTCATTATGGATTTTTCCTTTGTAAATAATTAATTAAACGAGCTTAAGAAGAAGTTTTAATATAATTATCAAAATTTGGATTAATGAAGGTGTTGCCCTATGTTGATTATTTTCTATCTATGTTGATTGTTTTTGCGGTTTTATATATATTGTGTCGAGTCTTGAGCTATTTGTTGTGAAATTAATTGATTCATTATATCTTTGGAATTGGTTGTGGCCATTGGGCAATTTGTGATATGAATTGATTTTTGTTATGTTGCCGTGATAATATTCCGTGTAAATTGTTGAGTTATTATTTTGAGAATATAAGGGTGGCATTCTACTGTTGATATTATGTGGGTATAAGGGTGACATTTCACTGTTGTTATGTGTGTTGGGATATTGTCTGGGCGGAGTGATAAGGGTGGTTATATGAGGGATAAGGGTGGCAACAGGAGCGATAAGGGTGGCTATTGATATGATCAGGGCGGAGGGATAAGGGAGGCTATTATAGGAATGATAAGGGTGGCTATAGGAGAGATAAAGGTAGCTATTGTCAGGGATGATATGTGATGATGCGGAGTTATTGTGTTGGTAATTTTCATGTGATGTTGGGGTATTCCTTGTGTTTATTTTTATATATTGTGCAACTTGTCTTGTTGTTTCGGTAAACCTTATAATAGCTTGATTTATGTTGAAATTTTGAGCATGTGGCTATTGCCGGACAAATAATGTTATATGGGATCTGGTTGCATGCCGCAACGGATATGAAACGTGGGCACGAGGTGACGGAAAAAAATATGATGGTTTTATTATTAGCACGAAGTGCCGTGGAAATATGATGCTTTAATTATGGGCATGAAGTGCCGTGGAAATATGAAAGTGGGCTGAGACCCGTATTTACGAAAAATATGAAAAAGGGTCGAGTCCCGTATATTTATGATTATTAAATGGGGTGTCACATGGTGACTTTTAATTTAAAGAATTATATTCAAAATATTTATTTGGAAGGATTTTTATCAAAATGTATTATTTGAAAGAATTGCATTTGAAAGATATTTATTTGAGGAAATTATATTTGAAAGAGATTTATTGAAAGAATTATATTTGAAAGATAATTTTTTGAGGAAATTATATTTGAAAGAGATTTATTGAAAGAATTATATTTGAAAGATAATTTTTTGAGGAAATTATATTTGAAAGAGATTTATTGAAAGAATTATATTTGAAAGATAATTTTTTGAGGAAATTATATTTGAAAGAGATTTATTGAAAGAATTATATTTGAAAGATATTTATTTGAGGAAATCATATTTGAGAGAGAGCTATTTGGAAGAATTATATGTGAAAGATATTTATTTGAAGGACTTGATTTAATGTACTTGTATTTATTATTTGTTGAACGATATTAATGGTGTTCTTATTGCCCTGTTGTGCATATCACTGGTTGGTTTGTGTTGCCCTGATTGTTATTTGTTTCCTATTATTTTGCATATTATATTGCACAAGTTATTAGACTAGTGAATGTCTTGACTGTACCTCTCACTACTCCACTGGGGTTAGTCTTGATACATACTGGGTACCGACCATGGTATACTCACACTATACTTCTGTACATATTTGTGCAGAGCCAGGTATTAGAGCTATCGGAATCGAACAGAGTTAAAGTGTGATCGCAAGGATTCAAGGTAGAACTGCTTGGTCGTCGTAGTTCATTAGAGTCTTTCCATTTTTTTGTACTGCTAATTATTATTCAAACTGTATAGAGTATTCGATCCTTGAGATCATTTCATGTATTCAGTTGGAGTTAGTGATTCACTATTACCAGTCTTGGGAGGTTTTTATATTTGTTTCCGTTTTTGGTTTCGATTATCTATTTTTTTAAATAATAAAAAAAATTAGCCCGAATTGTAATTGTAATCGGCTTACTTAGTCTTAGAGACTAAGTGCCATCACGGCGCCTGTGGTGGGATTTTGGGTCGTGACACCAATGCCCGACTGCATGCCAGAAAAATGCCTAAAACTCTTCGCTCGGAGCTCGCCTCATAATTCCTAGTGCAAATCATGCATCAAAGTCCCTAATTAGCATTGTTGACACTGAAATTTCTTTAACAAATGAACGATTGAAGTTTATTCATCTATACAAATATGAAGATTGAGAATAACTCAAAATAATGAGTCATAATATTTTATATTTTCTAATTGAGAACATCAGAGAGCTAATATCATTTGCATAGCCAAAATTTGCATCTTCATTTACTATAGGGGTATTCATATTTTAGTTCTACGTCTCTCAAAATTATCACACTTTTATTATTTTACTATTTGAAAGCAATTTCATATTTACTCGTAAGGAGTAATATTTCAAATTACATTATTGATGGAGTTTATTAATAACTAACTTTTAGAGAGGTAAATCATATAATTTTATATAATATTTTTAAAAATATTATGATATTTTAATCGTTTGAAAGATAAGACATTATAGCTGATTTTTATCTTATAGTAAAATTAAAATGTGATTACCCAAAATGTCATCTTTAAATTTAATAATTAATTCTGTGTTCTAAGACCTCGAAAAGTACTATTTATCACTCCTCGACTTGCGTGCGTAGTCCGTAAATTTGTTTGAAAAGGTTTTATGTGAAAAATGGATTAAAATATGAAATAGAGCTTTAAAACTCAACTGGGTTGACTTAGGTCAATATTTTGAGCAAACGGACTCAGATCAGTATTTTGATAGTTCTAGTAGGCCTGTATCGTGATTTGGGACTTTGGCGTATGCCCGTAATCGAATTTCGAGGTCCCTAGCCCGAGATATGGAATTTTGATGAAAAATTAAAAGTTTGAAAGCTTATTGATTTTTAAGAATTTACTCATGTTGGATTTATTGACACTGGGTCCGTATTTTGGTTTCGGAGCCCGGTATAGGTCCACTATAATATTTATGACTTATATGTCGAATTTGGTGAGAAACAGAGTTGATTTGACGTGATTCAGGCGTTTGGTTGTGAAAATATAAGTTTTGAAGTTTTCTTGAAAATTTCATTCGATTTGGTGTTCAATTCGTAGTTCTAGGTGTTATTTTGGCAATTTGATCGTGCGAGCAAGTTTGTATGATATTTTAGGACCTGTCTGCATGTTTGGTTTGGAGCCCCGATGGCTCGAGTAAGTTCCTGATAGGCTACAGGACGATTTCGGACTTAGGAAATCTGATTTTCTGCAGACTTTAAGCTTCTAGTGTGTTCTGTTTTCGCGTTCGCGAAGGTACATTCGCGAACGCGAAGAGTAAATTGGTCAGGCATATTTTGCGCTTCGCATTCGCGACAGAGGAAACTCGTTCGTGAAAAGTTGAGGTGAAAATCTTCGCGTTCGCTATCGAAGCCTTACGTTCGCGAATGGAAAGGGGTTGGCCAGACAATTTTCCTTCGCGTTCGCAAAGGGCATCTCGTGTTCACGAAGGACAAGCAATGCAAGCTTCGCGTTCATGAGATAGCCCTCACGTTCGAGAAGGGTAAAATTAGACAACCCAAATTTATGCTTCACGAACACGAGGCACTGATCGCGTTCGTGAAGGGTAAAAATCCCAGAAACAGAACTTAAGTTCTGGAAAATGGGATTCGTCCCATTTTCAACCATTTTCCATTTTTGAACTCGGATAAGGCGATACTTGGGCGATTTTCATGGAAAAACATTGGGGTAAGTGTTCCTTATCCTATATTGATTATATTTCATGATTCAATACTCATTTATATCATGAATCCGTGAAACTTTGGGAGAACAAAAAAATCAGTTTTTTGTAAAATCTTCCAAAAACGAAAATTTAAGATTTATAGGTCCATTCGATATCGGAATTTGATAATTTTTGTATGGTTGGACTCATCTCGGAATGGGTGTTCGGATTTCATAAGTTTTTTCGAGATTTAAGACATGGGCCCCACTGTTAAATTTTAAAGTGAATTTCAAATTTTATCCGAAAAATAGTAAATTGGACATAGCAGAATAAGAATTTCACGGCTTGAGGTAAGTAATAGTTTTAAATCTGGTCAAGAGGGTATGAAACCCCGGATTTTGTGTCATGTGATTATTTTGGAGGTGACGCACATGCTAGGTGACAGGCGTATGAGCGCGCACCGAGGGGATTGCGACTTGGTCCATCCCGTGAAATTGTAAAGTTTAATAACTTGTTGTTAGCTATATGCTCTCAATGTGTTGAAGAAATTTGACTGTAAATCATGTTAGTCATTATGCCTAGGCTATGTGATAGTACTGTTGGGACCCACAGAGGTCACGTACTTGTTGAATTATTTGCTAATTGCTATCTTGTGACCGGTCATGATTTTACTTGCGTATCATACCTCAGTCTTTCTTGACATTTGTTGATGCACTATGTTATCTTTATTTGGGTTTATCTTTGTGATTTCTGAGAGCCCGAGAGACTAGAGAGGTTCTACCTAGGCCTCGACGACGAACGTTTGTTTAAGAGGGGGAGAATGTAATGACCCGGCCGGTCATTTTGAATATTATAACCCCGTTCCCCCATTTACTGCTCAAATTATGCCTTACAATTATTTTATGACTTGTCGGGGGCAGTTGGTTCGGGTCCGGAAGAAATTCAGAGTGAAATGAGACACTTAATCTCATAATTTAAAATGTAAGTTAGAAAAGTGGACCGGATGTGGACCTATGTGTAAAAGACCTCGGATTCGAATTCTGATAATTTCAATAGCTCTATATGGTGATTTTGGACTTAGGAGCGTATCCGGAAAATTATTTGGAGGTCCGTAGGGGAATTAGGCTTGAAATGCCGAAAGTTAAATTTTTGGGAAGTTAGACCGAGAGGTTAACTTTTTGATATCGGGGTCGAAATCTGATTCTAAAAATTTGAGTACCTCCGTTATGTCATTTATGACTTGTGTGAAAAATTTGAGGTCAATCAGACGTGATTTGATAGGTTACAGAGTCATTTGTAGAAATTAGAAATTTCATAGTTCATTAGGCTTGCATTGGGGTGTAGTTTATGGTCTTAGCGTTGTTTGAGGTGATTCTAGGGTGCGGCTAAGTCCGTATTAGGTTTTAGGACTTGTTGGTATATTTGGTTAAGGTCCCGAGGGGGCTCAGGTGAGTTTTGGATGGTTAACGGATCATTTGTGGCCTTGGTGAGATTTCTGATATCTGCTGCTGCATTTTTCGGATTTTCTCTTTCGCGTTCGCGAGTGGGCCCTCGCGTTCGCGAATAGGAATTTCAGACAGGCAGGATTTACTCTTCGTGTTCGCGAGGGGTTTTCGCGTTCGTAAAGAGGACCTGGGTTGTGCATCGCGTTCACGTTTGGGGTATCGCGTTCGCGAAGGGAAAAACAGTGGGCATGGATTTTTGCCTTCGCGTTCGCAAAGGGGAGCTTGAGTTTGCGGAGAAGGGCTCCGTAAAGCATCGTGTTCGCGAGCAGTGTCTCACGTTGACGAAGAGCAAATATTGGGCAGCACATTTTGTGCTTCGCGAACGCGAGGCACCTGTCGCGTTCGCGAAGAAGAGAGGTCTGGACAGAGAGTTTAAGTTCTGAAAACGGGACGGGGTAAGTGTTACTAACTCAATATTGGTTAAATTACCCGAATCCATGGTTGTTTTTATCATATAATTGGTGAATTAAGTTGGAAAAGTTTCGAAACCCTTTTGGTTTAAATTGAAGATTTGAGGGTCGAGTTGGGGTCGGACTTTGGTAAAATTGGTATGGTTAGACTAGTGGTTGAATGGGCTTCCAAATTTTGTAACTTTTGTCGAGTTCCGAGACGTGGCCCCCATGAGCGATTTTTGAGCTAATTTTTGGATATTTATGGAAAATTATTATTTTCTTATGGAATTAATTCCAATAAACTTTATTAACTGAAACAATTTATTTATGGCTAGATTCAAGGCGTTTGGAGACCAATTCACGAGGAAAGTACATTGTAGAATAAGAATTTCACGGCTTGAGGTAAGTAACAGGTTTAAATCTTGTCATGAGGATATGAAACCCCGAATTTTGTGTCATGTGATTATTTTGGAGGTGACGCACATGCTAGGTGATATGCGTGTGGGCGTGCACCGAGGGAATTATGACTTGGTCTGTCCCATAAAGCTGTAAAGTTTAATAACTTGTTGTTAGCTATATGCTCTCAATGTGTTGAAGAAATTTGACTGTAAATCATGTTAGAAATCATGCTTAGGCTATGTGATAGTATTGTTGGGACCCACAGAGGTCACGTACTTGTTGAATTATTTGCTAATTGCTATCTTGTGACCAGTCATGATTTTACTTGCGTATCATACCTCGGTCTTTCTTGATATTTGTTGATGCACTATGTTATCTTTGTTTGGGTTGATCTTTGTGATTTCTGAGAGCCCGAGAGACTAGAGAGGTGGAGAACTGAGTAAGGTCGAGGGCCCGCTACTGTGGTAAGGATATTATGCTACGTGAGTTGTCCGTGCAGGATATGATAGCACGTGAGTTGTCCGTGCAGATTATGGCGCTTGGGCTGTAGGAGACCCTCCGAAGTCTGTACACCCCAATGAGCGCAGGTACCCATTGAGCGTGAGTGCTGAGGGCTGAGAGCCGAGTGATTAGCTGAGTGACTGTTTCCTGAAAGGCTGTACTTGCTTTGCATTTGTTGTTGCACTTGGTTGCTATCTGTCATTGTTGTGAAATCTCAAAAAGGTTTTATATCTGGATTACATAAACTTGAACTGTATAAAATGGATTTGACTTAAACTGCCGGATTTGAAGGGATGTCTATTCTTTGCTGGAATTACTGAAAGTGAACTATAACTGTGTAGCTCGTGTGCAGATCCAAGTATTCCCGAACATAGTAGGTGTTGATCATTTCGCGCAGTCAATTTTCAGGAGATTTTGAGGTAGCTGCTGTGTTCCGCAGACCTTGTCTCTCCTTCTCTATCTCCTTGTTTACTGTATTTGGTCTCAGCCTATTATAGACCGTATTTTCTAGACTTATATTCATATTAGATGCTCATGTACTTAGTGACACCAGGTTTTGGGGAGTGTTGGTGTTAGTATTTGTGAAATTTTGTATTGTATTTAATTATTGTATTTTCAAACTTAAGAGAAATTATGGTTTATCGAGATTATCGGCTTGCCTAGTATCGAGATAGGCACCATCACGATAGGTTGGGATTTTGGGTCGTGACAAGTTGGTATCAGAGCCCTAGGTTCCATAGGTCTCACGAGTCATGAGCAGGTTTAGTAGAGTCTTGCGGATCGGTACGGAGACGTGTGTACTTATCTTCGAGAGGCTTCCGAACTCTTAGGAAAAGTTCACTTTCTTGTATTCTGTCGTGCAAGTTTGTTGATTCTGGAAACTAAATTTCTGCTATTCTATTCTCTCACAGATTGTGAGGACACGTACTACCGGATCGAACGGTCAGCCACCAGTGCCACCAGTTAGGGCCGTGAGAGGTCAGGGCCGTGGTAGATGCTAGGTCAAGGTAGAGGTCGAGGTGCAGCTCGTACCAGTTGGACCAGCACCTGTAGTACCCCTAGTTGCTCCAGCTCAGGAGCAATACTCTCCCTCCAACCATGAATGCAATTTCATGAACTTTACGATTGACCTAACTCTTTTGCGTAGACTGAGCCGTGCAAAGTCAATCCTGAATAATTTTGACCTTATCCAAGGCATCCTGTACCAAATCGGTACCCAACAACCGAGCCTCTCCCGGCTCAAACCAGTCAACTGGCGAACGACACTGTATTCCATATAATGCCTCATATGGAGCCATTTGAATGCTCGACTGGTGGCTATTATTATAGGCAAACTCCGCAAGTGGCAAGAATTGATCCCAAGAACCTCCAAAGTCTATAACACAAGAGCGACGAATATCTTTAAATATCTGAATAGTGCGTTCTGACTGTCCGTCTGTCTGCGGATGAAATGTTGTACTCAATTCAATCCGCGTGCCTAACTCACGTTGTACAGCCCTCCAAAAGTGCAAAGTGAACTGCGTACCTCGATCAGAAATGATAACACTGGCACATTGTGAAGGCGGACAATCTTACGAATGTAAATTTCAGCTAACCGCTCTGAAGAATAGGTAACTACCACTGGAATGAAATATGGTGACTTGGTCAACTTGTCCATAATGACCCAAACTGCGTCGATATTCTCCGAGTCCGTGGAAGCCCAACAACAAAATCCATAGTGATACGCTCCCACTTCTACTCTGGAATTTTTAAATTTTGAAACAAATCACCATGTCTCTGATGCTCGTACTTAACTTGCTGACAATTCAAACACCGAGCCACGTATGCAACTATATCTTTATTCATTCTTCTCCACCAATAATATTGCCGCAAATCTTGATACATTTTGGCGGCACCTGGATGAATAGAATACCTGGAACTGTGTGCCTCGTCAAGAATTAATTCACGAAGCCCATCCACATCAGGCACACAAATATGACCATGCATTCGCAAAACTCCATCTTCCCCTACAACAATATGTTTGGCATCACCGTGCCGCACCATGTCCTAAAGGACAAGTGAACGAGAATCATCATACTGCCGTTCTCTGATGCTCTAATATAAAGAAGACCGAGCGACTATGCAATCTAGAACCCGACTGGGTTCTAAAACATCTAACCTCACGAACTGATTAGCCAAAGCCTGAACATTTGTACCTAACGGCTTCTCACCAACTGGAATATATGCAAGACTGCCCATACTCACAACCTTTCTACTCAAAGCACCGTCCACCACATTGGCCTTTCCGGGATGATACAAAATAGTGATATCATAGTCCTTCAACAACTCCAACCATCTTCTCTACCTCAAATTGAGATCCTTTTGTTTGAATAGATATTGTAAGCTACGATGATCAATAAATACCTAACACGAGACATCGTAAAGGTAATGCCTCCAAATCTAAAGCGCATGAACAATAACAGCCAATTCTAAGTCATGAACATGATAATTATTCTCATGAACTTTCAACAGTCGTGACGCATATGCAATCACTCTTCCATCTTGCATCAATACTGCACCATGCCCAATACGAGATGCATCACAATACACCGTATAAGATCCTGAACCTGTGGGTAATACTAACATTGGCGCCGTAGTCAAAGCAGTCTTGATCTTTTGAAATCTCAACTCACACTCGTCTGACCATCCGAATGGAATGCCTTTCTGGGTCAGTCTGGTCAATGAGCTTGCTATAGATGAAAACCCCTCCACGAACTGACGATAATAACCTGTCAAACTCAGAAAACTCCGGATCTCTGTAACTGAAGTAGGTCTAGGCCAATTATGAACAGCCTCAATCTTCTTAAGATCCACTTTTATGCCTTCTGCCGATACAACATGTCCCAAAAAGGCAACCGAGTCTAACCAAAATTCACATTTTGAAAATTTGGCATATAGCTGATTATTCTTCAAAGTATGAAGCACACTCCGATTAAATGCTGCTCATGCTCCTCTCGACTGCTGGAGTAAATCAAGATATCATCAATGAATATAACCACAAAATAATCCAAATAGGACTTGAACACTCGATTTATCAAATTCATAAATGTTGCTGGGGTATTTGTCAACCGAAATGACATCACTAGAAATTTGTAATGCCCATAACGAGTCCGAAAAGCTGTCTTAGGGACATCAGATGCCCTAATCTTCAACTGATGATAACCAGACCTCAAATCGATCTTCAAAAATACCTTGGCACCCTGAAACTAATCAAATAAGTCATCAATTCTTGGCAACAGATATTTGTTTTTGATAGTGGCCTTGTTCAACTGCCGATAATCTATACACATCTGCATAAAGGCATATTTATTCTTTACAAATAGTACTGGTGCACCCCAGGGCGAGACATTGGGTCGAATGAATCCCTGATCAAGCAAGTCTTGTAACTGCTCCTTCAATTCTTTCAACTCCAGCGGGGCCATACAGTATGGTGGGATAGAAATGGGCTGAGTGCCCGGAGCTAAATCAATACAGAAGTCAATATCTCTGTCGGGTGGCATTCCCAACAGATCTGCAGGAAATACATATGGAAATTCATGGACAACTGGAACTGAATCCGTTGAAGGAACTTTCGCGCTGGGATCGCGAATATAAGCCAAATAAGCTAGACACCCCTTCTCGCCCATAAGCCGAGCCTTCATATATGAAATAGCCCTACTGGTAAAATGACCAAGAGTTCCTTTCCACTCTAATCGAGGTAACCCCGGCATGGATAGGGTCATTGTCTTGGCATGAAAATCCAATATAGCATGATAAGGCGAGAGCCAATCCATATCCAAGGTGACATCATAATCTACCATATCAGGAAGTAGAAGATTCACACTAGTCTAAAGACTCCCAATAGTAACCACACACGAATGATATACATGATCTACCACGATAGAATCTCCCACCGGATTGGACACACACACAAGAACACTCAGAGAATCATGAGGACTTACCAGATATGTAGCAAAATAAGAGGACACATAGGAATAAGTAGATCATGGATCAAATAAAACTGAAGCATCTCTATGGAAAACTGGAACAATACTTGTAATCACAAAATCGGATGACTCGGCATCAGGCCTAGCTGGAAAAGCATAAAATCGGGGCTAGTCCCCACCACTCTGAACTGCGTCCCTGTGACGACCTTTAACTGGTTGGCCTCCACCTCTAACGGCCTGACATCCACCTCTAACAGTCTGACCTCCACCTCTAGCTGCATGAGCCCTACCTCTAGCTGGATGAGCAGGCGATGAAGCAACCGGTGCTTGAACCCTAGCATGAGAACCCTACTGCATGCTACCCTGAGACCTGGGCTGTCACGACCCAAAATCCCACCACAGGCATCGGGATGGCACCTAATCTCTAAGACTAGGTAAGTCGATTTTCATTGCATTTTTGAAGCCATTTTCTTTTAATTAAATAAGTAACCAAAACTAACAGTGAAAATAATTACAATATACAACCTCCCAAGACTGGTAGTACTGAGTCACGAACTCTAACTGAATACATAGAATTATCATGAGGACCGAATATACAATACTGTTTGATTACAAGTTAACAGTACAATGAAATGAAAGGACTCCAAGGAACTGAGACGACCAAGCAACTCCACCTTGAATTCTTACGATCCCGCTTTAACTCTGCTCAAGTCCGTTATCTTCAATACCCGGCTCTGCACAAAAATGTGCAGAAGTGTAGAGTGAGCACACTACAGCGGTGCCCAGTAAGTATCAAGACTAACCTCAATGGAGTAGAGACGAGATACAGTCAAGACACTCACTAGTCTAATAACTTGTGCAATATAATATACAAAATAATAGGAAACAAATAATAATAAAGGCAGGATAAAACAACCAGAGATATGCACAACAGACAACAAGAATACCATTAATATCACTCAATAATTAACAATCACAATTACACCCAATTAAATCAACCTTTCAAATAAATGTCTTTCACATAGTTCTTCCAGATAACTCTCTTTCAAATATAATTTTCTGAAATAATTATTTTTCAAATATAACTCTTTCAATAAATTTTTTCAAAAACAATTTCCTCAAATAAATATCTTTCAAAATACAATTCTTTTATATAATACTTTCTAAGTAAAAATCCTTTCAAATAAATATTTTGAATATAATTCTTTCAATTAAAAAGTCACCATGTGACACCTCATTTCAAAATCATCAAAATACGGGTCTTAGCCCATTTTCATATTTTTCGTAAAGACCAGACTTAGCCCATTTTCATATTTTCACGGCACCTCATGCCCAAAATTAAATCATCATAGTTTCCCGGAACATCGTCTTCTCATTTCATATCACAACTGCACGTACAAATCACGTGCCAAATATCATTATCATTTAATCACAGCACCTCATGCCCACATTTCATATCACAATCACAATTCACATGCCAATATCCTCAATGTATATAAGATCCACATGATCAATTTATTTCCACTAAAGTGAGTTTAAAAGTTTCTAAATCAATTAAGAAATTAACAAAGAATTGAATTTATTTTTATACATTATTTGGGTGAAAAAAATAACTTTGCACTTATATCAAAGCATCAGATAAACTATTGGTTTAGTTGTAAAACTATTTATTTTAAAACATAATAATAATTCCTTTTATTTGAATCAACTCAATCATAAGAAATCAGTAAGAAAAACCAGAAATATACTTTTTCAGATTCTCGTGCTAAAAGCCAAAGTCAACACAATACAACTAGAAGCACAAAATACATAATAATAAAGTCAACTAGTACATCATGAAAGAAGACAAGAATTTACCTATTAAATGAAACAAAATCACCCAAGGCAAGAACATGAATAAAGAAATATCATCAGGGCACTCCCGAGGTACCGCCTCGTAGTCCCAAATCATAAATAAATTCACAATATCCCATTTACTTATATGACCGCGGGAGCCTTCACATTAAATTTTAAAGAAATTATTTTCCCGCATAGCTCCTAGTAGTTCCCCTACGAGCCACGCGTTTCAAGCCTCCCTTATCTCACAACATGCGTTTCAACACCCTGACCTTATATCACCGCATGACTTATAGTAGTTCCCCTACTAGACACGTGTTTCAAGCCACCCTTATCTCACTGCATGCGTATCAGTATCACAATATTTCACAAATCGCACCTAAGTGCCCAGATATCACAACATAATACAACTTGTAGCTCAAGTGTCCAAATATTACAATATTTCACAAATTGCACATCAAATGCTCAAATCTTACAACATATCACAAATTGCATATCAAGTGATCAATTCTTACAACATATCACAAATTACACAACAAGTGCTCAAATCTTACAACATGTCACAAATTGCACATCAAGTGCTCAAATATTATAACTTGCCACAGAAATCAACAATACATTATTTTTCACAATAAGGAGCCCATGGCTCGACCAGAATATGCACAAAATCATAACAAAGATATCTGAGAGTGAACAACTCAACAAAATAATATTTCACATAAATTCAAGGTGGCAATCACACCAAATCATCATATAAAATCAATTTCAACAAACAAGGATCTAGGTATGACAAATAGAGGATTTAATAAGTGACAATAATTTTCAACTTAATACATAATGGCATATAATTATTTTAATCAATGAAATTTGCACATATAAACCAAGTACGTACTCATCACCTCGCGTACATGGTTTTCAATTACACAATTTGCACATAATACTCATTGCCTGAGAGGTAATTCCCCCACTCGAGGTTAAGCAAGACACTTACCCTTTTGAAGTGAGGCCGATATTCCAAAATAGTCTTCTTGTTTGAATTGACCTCCGGACAACTCAAATCTATCCAAATTAATTGTATAATTTCATTAAAATTCATTGGAAACAATTCCGGATAATAATATGTCGACTTAAAATTTAATTCCAAAAAGTCAACAAATATCAACGCGGGACCCGCCCCTCGGAACCAGACATAACATTTATGAAATCTAAATACCCATTCCGATACGAGTTCAACCATACCAATTTTATCGAATTCCAATAATAACTCGACCTCCAAATTTTAAATTTTCATTTTTGAAAGATTTTACTAAAATCTTGATTCTCCTCCATTAAATACAAATTAAATGATGGATTCAAAGACATAATCATGGAAATTAATCAAAACAGGATAAGAATCACTTACCCCAAACACCCACACAAGAATCTCTCCAAAAATCGCCTTCTACCGAGCTCCAAATTTGATTTTGAGTTATGAACTCAAACCCCCGTTTTGAGACTTTTAATTCTACCAAGAAGTGCCTTCATCGCGTTCGGGACCATAGCTTCGCGTTCGCGAAGCACAAAAAATGTGCTGCCCAGATTCCTTCTTCACGTTCGCGATATCCTCATCTCATTCGTGATGCCTTCCGACCTCTGTCCTTCGCGTTCGCGAGACACGAGTCACGTTTGCGAAGGCTTAACGCCAGGCAGGCCCCCCAACTCCCTTTCCTCTTCGCACTCGCATCTGCCCACTCGCGTTTGCGTAGGTTTTCCTCATCTCGTTCTTCGCGTTCACGGCTTCTTCATCGCGTTCATGATGGGAAAGTCCCAGCCATCCAAAATCTTTCTTCGCGAACGCGTGAGACCCTTCGCGTTCGCGAAGAACAATACCAAATATCAGTTCCAGCAGTTGCAAAACAAGGAGAAATGATCCGAAACCATCCCGAAACTCACCCGAGCCCCCCGGGACCTCAACCAAATATACCATCAAGTCCCAAAATATCATACGAACGTAGTCGAACCTTCAAATCATGACAAACAACTCGAAAACCACGAGTCATACCCCAATTCAAAATTTATGAACTTTGAACTCTCAAATTCTATAACTTGTGCCGAAACACATCAAATCAATCTGGAATGACTTGAAATTTAGCACACAAGTCATAATTGACATTATGGACCTACTCCAACTTTTGGAATCGGATTCCGACCCCGATATCAAAAAGTCCATTTCTGGTCCAATTCTCTAAAAATTCGACCTTCTCTATTTCAAGCCTAAATTGGTTACATACCTTAGATTCACAGTCCGGACACGCTCCTAAGTCCAAAATCACCCAGCGGAGCTAACGGAACCGACGAAACTCTATTCTGGAGTCGTCTTCACACAATTCTGACTACGGTAAAAATCCTAAGGCTTAAGCTTCCATCTCAGGGACTAAGTGTCCCAAATCTCTCCGAATCATCCTTAAATCAAGCTCAACCACATACGCGGGCCATAATACATATTGCGAGGCTGATCAAGACCTTAAGCCACTGAACGGAGCATAAATTCTTAAAACGACAAGTCGGGTCGTTACATTCTTCACCTCTTAAACAAACGTTCCTCCTCGAACGTGCTAAGAATCTTTCTGAGGACTTTAAATTACTGAGTATATTCTTGCACACATACTTGTGAGTGATTTTACATTCCCGCAATTTAACACGGGCCCGACAACACCATCTAAATTGAGATTATTTCTTTTCTCCATTCTTATAAGTTTTAAAGCAAAATCCCTAATTCTCCAATCATTTCCAAAAATGCCTGAATTCTCACAACAACGCACATCATTAGTCTCAACTGGTTATAGCAACTCGTGCCTATGCACATATAAATTTCCTCAATAGTGTTGAAGTAACTCAAAACTTTCTCTGGGGTGCTATATTATTCCCCGCTTAGGATCATTCACCCTCAAACACATAACATATTTATCTCTTCTTTTGCAAATTCTCAATCCTCCAAATTTTACTAACTCCCAAATGTTTCAGAAATTTCGGCAGAGTCTCCCCTGTAATTGGGCCTATCCACATGCAGAGTAACACCCAAACAACTCCTAACAACATATCCACAACCCAACAAAATACCACAGGTTATATATCAATAACATTAATCTCAGCATTGCCTTATCATAATGATATCAAGACATGAAGCACATCATATGTATGCTCATCACCATATCTTTGGTCTTAAAAGCTGTTCATAATTAATTTCAGCATCACCAATTAATCTCATATTAACCACCACCTTATTTAGAATTTTTACAATACTGACAACATAATGTGAGGCATGAAGACCTCATGATTACTTACTCGGATTAATGAGCCACATTTAACGCCACCTGAGCGCTCACCTCATAGACTAAAACTCAATGTTTACGGCACGAAAACGGCTGGATATAAATAAACAAATACACAAAAATTATCAAATAAGCCTAACAGGCATAACTCCCTATTGATATTATTGCACAAATAAATTTCACAAAGGGAAATTTTTTTTAAACTCATAAATATTTCACCATAAGGACCTCGTCCTTATTTAACTTCCATCGCGGCTTGCAGGCCGGTTTAAATATTTCACATCATGTAAAAATGCGAGGATCTCGTCCTCAAATCTGAATCACAATTATGTTGCACATTGTGCCAACTGAAATTTTCAATTTCCTTTATTTCTTCTTTTCAACACATTTCATCAACAATTGTCATAACATATAATGAACCCTCATACCGGTAGGGCGTATAATTCATAAAAATTTGAATAAATTATTCCGAAACACATTAAACCCACTGTATTGAATAATAAATTTTTGCTTTTGGACTTATAGCCCTCAACGGTGCACAAAAACAAAAGTAACAGACACATGCTCACACCTTTAAATCTCCCAATAGGGATACATATATAAGTGGGTCATAAATTTATGAAGCTCACCCATAAGTGGAGCATAATAGGAGGATTCACCTCAATATTCTGAACCGAATCAAATTAAGGAAAATATCCTTTTATAATAAATATCAGGATCGTACTTATAACGACACCATCTGGTGTATCGGCCTCAGCCAAATCATAGTGATTATATCAACGGGTCGGGCCTCCACCTCTTAGGCGCCCACTACCCACCTATCCTCTACCTCTTGCTGACGATGCTTGTGGAGTATTAACTGGAATAAAGCTTATAGCTGGAGTGTTCTGATGAAATCCACCCCTCCTAAGTCTGGGACAATCTCTCATGATATGCCTAGTATCACCACACTCATAACAACCCCTCTGAGGTCGCAACTGCTAGTACTGAGTCTGTGCTGAATAACTGGAATAACCACAGTAAAAATCTCGTGTCAGTGGTGCACTATAAACTGGAGCACTCCGAGTAATATGATATGCTGACTGAGCTGACCGACTGCTCGAGTCTCCGCTATAATGGGTTTTAGCTGAAGAGTAAAATCCACTGAACCCTCCAGATCTTCGAGACCTTTTGGCCTCCTTAGACTCCCTTTCCTCGCTTAAAACACCCTTAATCTTCCTTGCAATTTCCACTACTTGTTGAAATGGAGCATCAGTTTGCAACTCTTGAGCCATACATGTTTTAATATCATAATCGAGCCCCTCAATGAATCCGCGGGCCCGTTCTATGATTGTAGGAACTAAGATAGATGCATGACGGGCTAACTCATTGAACCTAATAGCATATTCTGACACTGTCATAGTGCCCTGACGTAACCATTAAAACTCTGTGCGCCACGCATCTCAGACAGTCTGGGGAACAAAGTCTTTCAAGAACATTTCTAAAAATTGAGCCCAAGTTGGTGGTGTGGCATTGGATGGTCTACATTCTTCATAGATTTGCCACCACTGATACGCTACGTCTGACAGTTGAAATATAGTAAAGGAAACTTCGCTCACCTCTACAATACCTGTGGTGCGGAGAATACGGTGACAAGTTTCCAGAAATTCTTGGGCATCCTCTGTAGTTGTGCCACTGAAAGTTGGCGGATCGTATTTCTTTAACCTTTCAAGTCTCCTTTGTTCTTCTTCTGATGCCTCGGGTCTGACCTCAGGTCGAACCGGAATAACAGGTTGTATCGGTACTACACCTGGAACCTGTCCAACGTGAACTTGCTGCTCTAGAGTTGTGGTAGGAGTCTGAGCTACTCCCCCAATCTGCGGAATGTTTTGTGCAACATAGATCAATCCCGCCTGAGTTAATGTACCAAACCTACTCAGGAACTTTGGCAAAGTCTCTTGAAGTCCGGGTGTAACAACAGGCGCTTTAGTTACCTGTCCCCCAACTGGAGCTACTAGTGGCTCTTCAACTGTTGTTCTAACAGGTGCTCTAGTCATAGCACGTGCCCTTCCTCGACCTCTACCTTGGCCCCGACCTCTTGCAGCCCTAGCAGTATGTGCGGATGCCTACTCAACTAACCCAGCAATATGTGTCCTTACCATTTGTGAGAGAATAGAGATACAAAGGTTCAAATTCCTAATTCAACAAATTCTGCATGACAGGAATGAAAGAAATGGAAATTTCCTAACAGTTCTGTAGCCTCTCGAAGATAAGTACAGACGTCTCTGTACTGATCTGCAAGACTCTACTAGATTCGTTCATGACTCGTAGAACCTATGAACCTAGAGATCTGATACCAACTTGTCACGATCCAAAATCCCACCATAGGCGTCGTGATGGCACCTAGTCTCTAAGACTAGGTAAGCCGATTTCCATTGCGTTTTTGAAGCCATTTTGTTTTTGAATTAAATAAGTAACCAAACTAACAACGGAAATAGTTACAATATACAACCTCCCAAGACTGGTAGCACTGAGTCACGAACTCTAATTGAATACATAGAATGATCACGAGGACCGAATATACAATACTATTTTATTGCAAGTTAACAGTACAATGAAATTAAAGGACTCCAAGGAACTGCGACGACCAAGCAGCTCTACCTTGAATCCTTACGATCCCGTTTTAACTCTGCTCAAGTCCGTAATCTTCAATACCTGGCTCTACACAAAAATGTGCAGAAGTGTAGAGTGAGCACACCACAACGGTGCCCGGTAAGTATCAAGACTAACCACAATGATGTAGAAACGAGGTACAGTCAAGACACTCACTAGTCTAATAACCTGTGCAATATAATATAAAAAATAATAGGAACCAAATAATAATAAAGGCAGGATAAAACAACCAGTGATATGTACAACAAACAACAAGAATACCATTAATATTACTCAATAATTAATAAACACAATTACACCCAATTAAATCAAGCCCTTCAAATACATGTCTTTCACATAGTTCTTCCAGATAACTCTCTTTCAAATAATTATTTTTCAAATATAATTCTTTCAATAAATCTTTTCAAATACAATTTCCTCAAATAAATATCTTTCAAAATACAATTCTTTTATATAATACTTTCTAAGTAAAAATCCTTTCAAATAAATATTTTGAATATAATTCTTTCAATTAAAAAGTCATCATGTGACACCTCATTTCAAAATCATCAAAATACGGGTCTCAGTCCATTTTCATAATTTTCGTAAACACGGGTCTCGGCCCATTTTTATATTTTTCGTAAACACGGGTCTCGGCCCATTTTCATAATTCCACGGTACCTCATGCCCATAATTAAATCACCATATTTCTCCGGCACATCGTGCCCTCATTTCATATCTCAACTGCACGGACAACTCACGTGCCAAATATCATTATCATTTAATCACAGCACCTCGTGCCCACATTTCATATTACAACCACAATTCACATGCCAATATCCTCAATGTATATAAGATCCACATGATCAATGTATTTCCACTAAAGTGAGTTTAAAAGTTTCTAAATCAATTAAGAAATCAACAAAGAATTGAATTTATTTTTATATATCATTTGGGTGAAAAATATAACTTTTCACTTATATCAAAGCATCAGATAAACTACTGGTTTGATTGTAAAACTATTTAATTTAAAACATAATAATAATTCCTTTTATTTGAATCAACTCAATCATCGAAAATCAGTAAGAAAAAATAGAAATATACTTCTTCAGAGTCTCGTGCTAAAAGCCAAAGTCAACACAATACAACTAGGAGCACAAAATACATAATAATAAAGTCAACTAGTACATCACGGAAGAAGACAAGAATTTACATATTAAATGAAACAAAATCAGCCAAGGTAAGAACATGAATAAAGAAATATCAATAGGGCACTCCCGAGGTACTGCCTCGTAGTCCCATATCATAAATAAATTCACAATATCTCATTTACTTATATGACCGCGGGAGCCTTCACATTAAATTTTAAAGAAATCATTTTCCCGAAATAGCATCACGCATTTTAGCCACCCTTATCATACCGCATGGCTTCTAGTAGTTCCCCTAGTAGCCACGTGTTTCAAGCCACCCTTATCTCACCGCATGCGTTTCAACACCCTGACCTTATATCACCGTATGACTTCTAGTAGTTTCCCTACTAGCCACACGTTTCAAGCCACTCTTATCTCACCGCATGCGTATCAATATCATAATATTTCACAAATCGCACCTCAAGTGCCGAGATATCACAGCATTATACAACTTACACCTCAAGTGCCCAAATATTACTATATTTCAGAAATTGCACATCAAGTGATCAACTCTTACAAAATATCATAGATTGCACATCAAGTGCTCAATTCTTACAACATATCACAAATTGCACATCAAGTACTCAAATCTTACAACATATCACAAATTGCACATCAAGTGCTCAAATATTACAACTTGCCACATAAATCAACAATACATTATTTTCCACAATAAGGAGCCTATGGCTTGACCATAATATGCACAAAATCTTAACAAAAATATCCGGGAGTGAACAAGTCAACAAAATAATATTTCACATAAATTCAAGGTGGCAATCACACCAAATCGTCAAACAAAACCAATTTCAACAAACAAGGATCTAGGTATGACAAATAGAGGATTTATTAACCGCCAATAATTTCTAACTTAATACATAAGGGCGTATAATTATTTTAATCAATGAAATTTGCACATATAAACCAAGTATGTACTCGTCACCTCGCGTACATGGTTTTCAATTACACAATTTGCACATAATACTCATTGCGTGAGGGGTAATTCCCCCACTCGAGGTTAAGCAAGACACTTACCTTTTTGAAGTTAAGCCGATATTTCAAAATAGTCTTCTTGCTTGAATTGACCTCCGGACAGCTCAAATCTATCCAAATTAATTGTATAACTTCATTAAAATTCATCGGAAACAATTTCGGATAATAATACGTCGACAAAATATTTTATTCCAAAAAGACAACAAAAATCAACGCGGGACCACCCCTCGGAACCCGACATAACTTTCATGAAATCCGAACACCCATTCCGATACGAGTTCAACCATACCAATTTTATCGAATTCCAATAACAACTCGACCTCCAAATCTTAAATTTTCGTTTTTGGAAGATTTTACAAAAATCTTGATTTTTCTCCATTAAATCCGAATTAAATGATGGATTCAAATAAATAATCATGAAAATTAATTAAAACTGGATAAGAATCACTTATCCCAAACACCCACGCAAGAATTTCTCCAAAAATCTCCTTCCACCGAGCTCCAAATTTGATTTTGAGTTACGAACTCAAACCCCCGTTTTGAGACTTTTAATTCTGCCAAGAAATGCCTTCATCGCGTTCGCGACCATAGCTTTGCATTCGTGAAGCACAAAAAATGTGCTGCCCAGATTCCTTCTTCGCGTTTGCAATATACTCATCGCGTTCACGATGCCTTCCAACCTCTGTCCTTCGCGTTCGCGAGACACGAGTCGCGTTCGTGAAGGCTTAACGCCAGGCAAGCCCCAAACTCCCTTTCCTCTTCGCGTTCGCGTTTGCCCACTCGCGTTCACGTAGGTTTTCCTCATCTCCTTCTTCACGTTCACGGCTTCTTCATCACGTTCGCGATGGGCAAATACCAGCTGTCCAAAATCTTTCTTCGCGAACGCATGAGACCCATCGCGTTCGCGAAGAACAATACCATATATCAGTTCCAGCAGTTGCAAAACAAGGAGAAATGATCTGAAACCATCCCGGAACTCACCCGAGCCCCCCGGGGCCTCACATAAACATACCATCAAGTCCCAAAACATCATACGAACTTAGTCCAACCTTCAAATCACCACAAACAACTCGAAAACCACGAGTCATACCCCAATTCAAAATTTATGAACTTTGAACTTTCAAATTCTATAACTTGTGCCGAGACATATCAAATCAATCCGGAATGACTTCAAATTTTGCACACAAGTCATAATTGACATTATGGACCTAATCCAACTTCCGAAATCGGATTCGGACCCCGATATCAAAAAGTCCACTTCCAGTCCAATTCTCCAAAACTTCGACCTTCTCCATTTTAAGCCTAAATTAGCTACAGACCTCAGATTCACAGTCTGGATACGCTCCTAAGTCCAAAATCACCCAACGGAGCTAACAAAACCGACAAAACTCTATTCCGGAGTCGTCTTCACACAGTTCCGACAGGGCTGACTTGAAATTTAGCACACAAGTCATAATTGACATTATGGACCTGCTCCAACTTTCGGAATCGGATTCCGACCCCGATATCAAAAAGTCGATTTCTGGTCCAATTCTCCAAAAATTCGACCTTCTCCATTTCAAGCCTAAATTGGTTACATACCTCAGATTCACAGTCCGGACACGCTCCTAAGTCCAAAATCACCCAACGGAGCTAACGGAACCGACGGAACTCTATTCTGGAGTCGTCTTCACACAATTCTGACTACGGTAAAAATCCTAAGGCTTAAGCTTCCATCTCAGGGACTAAGTGTCCCAAATCTCTCCGAATCATTCGTAAATCAAATTCGACCACACACGCGAGTCATAATACATATTGCGAGGCTACTTGAGACCTTAAAACACTGAACGGGGCGTAAATTCTTAAAATGAAAAGTCAGGTCGTTACATGGGCAGAATCTAGCAATGTGCCTCGGACCACCACAAGTATAACAGGACCTTGGCAGATGTGACTGCTGACCCTGAAATTGTCCACGTCGACCTAAGTAACCACCCTGAAAACTTTGAATCGGAGGTGCACTGATAGGAGCTGGTAGTGCACTGTAGGATGCCTGGAGCACTGAATGAAACTGCCTGGGAGGATGAACCCTACCAAAATTACCCCTGCCTCCAGACGAGGCACCACTGAACGCACCGAATGAACGAGGCCTCTTATCAGACCCATGCTTTCTTTCCTGTGCAAGAACCATCTCGATCCTAGCAACATTAGCAGCCGACTGAAAGGAAATCTCACTTCCGGTCTCCTTGTCCATATGAAGCCTGAAAGGGTGAGTAAATTCCTCAATAAACCTCCTCACTCTCTATACCTCAGTAGGAAGTAAAAGTATAGTATGACGGGCTAGATTCATAAAATGGGTCTCGTACTAAGTAACAGTCATACTGCCCTGTCGGAGACTCTCAAACTGCCTGTGGAAATCATCTCTCAATGTGATAGGGATGAACTTCTCTACAAATAGTTGTGAGAACTTCTCCCAAGTCAGTGTAGGCAACCCAGTTGGTATGGTAAACATAAAATCTCTCTACCACCTCTTGGCGGAACCCGTCATCTGAAATACAGCAAAATCGACCATATTGGTCTCAACTATACCCATGTTCCGTAGTACCTCATAGCAGCGGTCAAGATAATCCTGTGGGTCCTTAGAAAGTGTACCACTGAAGTGAAGTGGAAAAAGTTTAGTAAGCTTATCCAGTCTCAATAAGGCCTCAGAAGACACGGCGGGCCTATCACCGGTTTGTGTTGCAATAACTGGATGAACTACCCCAACTGGTGGGGCTTCTAGAGCCTGATACTATGGAGCCATCTACTCCGGAGTGGGGGTAGTGGGAGTCTATTCTCCTCTCCCAACCTATGAGACGGCTGGTTCTACTGGAAATGTACCATTCTGGGCCACGCCCTCCATAAGACTCACCAAACAGATTAGAGCGTCCTAAAGCACTAAAGTAGCTATAAATCCTTCCGGGGCCTGAACTGATCTGATCGGTACAGTCAGAAGGGGAACCTCTTCCTAAAGATCCACATGAGGTTCTATAATAGGTGCTGCTGCTCGGGCTCTAGACTGAGCTCTACCTCTGCCTCTGCCTCTAGCACGGCCTCTGCCTCGACCTCTACCCCTGGTCTTAGTTGCCACCAGGGGTTCTGGTCCCTATTCATTGGTAGATGTATTACGTGTTCTCACCATCTGTGAGAGAATAGGAATAGAATGGTTCAATCATCGATGATAAAATAAAATCACATGACAGAATAAGAAATAAGTGATATTGTTTCTAAACTTCATAGCCTATGAGAGATAAGTATAGACGTCTCCGTACTGATCCTTCAGACTCTACTAAGTTTGCTCGTAACTCTAAGACCTATGTAACCTATAGCTCTGATACCAACTATCATGACCCGAAATTTCCCACCTTCAGGATCGTGATGACGCCTTACATTTCACTTGCCAGGCAAGCCAACATTAAAATAATCTTAACTATTTTAAATAACATTTAATTAAATAGAAATTAATTACTGAAATAAAGTGTGAAAGACCATAAATACCAAATTATCTAAATACAACCCTGAATCTGGTGTCATAAGTGCACGAGCTACTAGAATAATACAAATAAAGGTTTGAATAAAATTTAAGTTGTTTGAAAGATAATACACAACTGAGATAAAATAGAAGGGGACTTCAAAACTGCGAACGTTGTGCAGTTATACCTCAAGTCTCTTCTGAGTAGCTAAATCCGAGCACGTCTATGGTACGCTACTAGGACCAACTCTAAAATCTGCACAAGTAGTGTAGAGTGTAGTATCAGTACAACCGACCCCATGTACTGGTAAGTGCCGAGCCAAACCTCGACGAACTAGTGACGAGGCTTTGACAAGACACATACGTAAACAACTTATACAAGTAAATACAAATACAAATTAATAATAATACAATAAATAATAATTTATAAATTGGGAGGGGACATGCGAAGGTGAATGATACAATAAATTCAGCAGGAGAAGTATCACCTTATCCAAGGCATCCTGTACTAACTCTGTAGCCAACAACCGAGCCTCCCTTGGCACCGCCTACCATATAATGCCTCATAGGGAGCCATCTGAATGATCAACTGATAACTGTTGTTGTAGGCAAACTCTGCTAGTGGCAAGAACTGATCTCACGAACCTTCGAAGTCTATAACACAAGCGCGAAACATATCCTCTAATATCTGAATAGTGCGCTCGGACTGTCCGTCCGTCTGAGGATGGAATGTTGTGCTCAGCTCAACCTATGTGCCTAAATCCCGCTGCACTGCCCTCCAGAAATGCGAGATGAAGTGTGTGTCTCGATCAAAAATGATTACGGGCACACCGTGAAGACGGGAAATCTCGCATATATAAATCTCGGCCAACCGCTCTGAAGAATAAGTAACTGCCATAAGAATGAAATACGCTGACTTGGTTAGCCTATCCACAATTATCCAAACTGCATCGAACTTCTTCTAAGTCTGTGGGAGATTAACAACGAAATCCATTTTCATACGTTCCCACTTCCACTCAGGAATCTCTAACTTCTGAAGCAATCCGCTGGATATCTGTTGCTCACACTTTACTTGCTGACAATGCAGACACCGAGACACATATGCAATTATATCTTTCTTCATTCTCCTCCACCAATAATGCTGCCGCAAGTCCTGATACATCTTGGCAGCACCCAGATGAATAGAATATCGGGAACTGTGGGCTTCCTCAAGAATCAACTCACGAAGTCCATCCACATTAAGCACACAAACACGATCCTGCATCCTCAAAACTCCATCATCCCCAACAGTAACTTGCTTGGCACCATTGTGCCGCACTGTGTCTCTAAGGACAAGAAAATTAGGGTCGTCATACTGCCGACCTCTGATGCACTCAAACAAATAATACCGAGTGAATGTGCAAGCTAGAACACAGCTAGGCTAAGAAACATCCAACCTCACGAACTGATTGGCCAAATCCTGAAAATCTAATGCAAGTGGTCTCTCACCGACTGGAATGTACTAAAGGCTGCCTATACTAGCTGACTTCCTACTCAAAGCATCGGCCACCACATTGGCCTTCCCGGGCTGATACAAGATGCTGATATCATAGTCTTTCAATAGCTCCAGCCACCTCATTTTCCTCAAATTGAGCTATTTTGGCTTGAACAAATACTGCAAGCTCCGATGATCCGTGAATACATCACATGGCATGCCGTAAAGATAGTGCCTACAAATCTTAAGCGCATGAATGATGGTTGCCAGCTCTAGATCATGAACGAGGTAATTCTTCTCGTGAACCTTCAGCGGCCGCAAAGCATATGCAATTACCTTACTATCCTGCATAAATAACGCACCAAGTCCAACCTGTGATGCATCACAATATACCATATAATCCTGAACCTGTGGGTAACACCAATATCGGCTTCGTAGTCAAAGCTATCTTGAGCTTCTGGAAGCTCGCCTCACACTCGTTTGATCATCTGAACAGGGCACCCTTCTAGGTTAACATAGTCAACAGGGTTGTAATAGATAAGAACCACTCCACAAACCGATGGTAATAACCCGCCAAACCCAAACAACTACGGATCTCCGCGGCTGCAATAGGTCTAGGCCAGTTCTGAACTGCCTCAATCTTCTTAGGATCCACCTGAATACCCTCTGCTGATACAACGTGCCCCAAGAAGGCGACTGAGTCTAACCAAATCTCGTATTTTGAAAACTTAGCATATAGCTGACTATCTCTCAGAGTCTGAAGTACGATCATGAGATGCTTCTTGTGCTCCTCTCAACTGCGGGAGTAGATCAAGATATCATTAATGAACACGATCACGAAAGAATCCAAGTAAGGCTTGAACACCTGGTTCATGAAGTCCACAAATGCTGTCAGGGCATTTGTCAGCCCAAATGACATCACCAAAAACTCATAATGCCCATATCGAGTCCGAAAAGCTATCTTAGGGACATCAGACGCCCTAATCCTCAACTGATGGTAGCCAGACCTCAAATCGATCTTTGAAAATACCTTGGCACCTTGGAGCTAATCAAATAAATTCTTAATCCTCGGCAATGGATACTTGTTCTTGATAGTGACTTTGTTCAACTACCGATAATCAATGCACATCCTCATCGACCCGTCTTTCTTCTTCACATATAACAGGGGCACACCCCAGGGCGAGACACTAGGTCTAATGAAGCCCTTATCAAGCAAATCTTGCAACTGCTCTTTCAACTCTCGCGGGGCCATACGGTATGGAGGAATAGAAATGGGTTGAGTGCCCGGAACCAAATCAATACAAAAGTCAATATCCCTGCCGGGTGGCATCCCCGATAGGTCTGCAGGAAATACCTCAGGAAACTCTTGAACAACTGGTACAAAATCCATGGAAGGAATCTCCGCACTGAAATTGCAGACATAATCCAAATAAGCTCGATACCCCTTCTCGACCATATGCTGAGCCTTCATATAAGAGATAACCCTGCTGGTAGAATGACTTGTAGTTCCTCTCCACTCTAGTCGAGGCAACCCCGACAAGGCTAAGGTCACCGTCTTGGTGTGACAATCTAATATAGCGTGATAAGGTGACAACCAATCCATACCCAAGATAACATCAAAGTCTACCATATCAAGAAGCAGAAGGTCCATACTAGTCTTAAGACTCCCGATGGTGACTACACACGAGCGATAAACGCGGTCTACAACAATAGCATCCCCCAGATGAGTGGACTCATATAGAGGGGCAGTCAAGGAATCATGAGGCACAACCAAATATGAAGAAAAATAAGATGACGCATAAGAGTAAATAGATCCTGGATCAAACATAACTGAAGCATCTCTACTGCAAACTGAAACATTACATGTGATAACAACGTCAGAAGACTCAGCCTCATGCCTGACTGGAAAAGCATAACATAGGGGGCGGACACCACCACTCTGGACTGTATCTCTATGATGGGCCCTAGTTGATTGACATCCACATCTAGGAGCCTTACATCCACCTCTAATGGCCTGACCACCACCTTTGGCTGCCTGACCCCTGCCTCTAGCTGGCTGAGCGGGCGGTGAGGCACCCGGTACCAGGACCATAACACCAGAACCCTGCTATTGAGAATTGCTCGATGCATGAGGGCAAAATCTAGCAATGTGCCTCGGGTCACCACAAATATAACAAGATCTCGGCTACTGTGACTGCTGACCCTGAAACTGGACCTGTCGACCGGAGTACCCACCTTGAAAACTCTGGAGCGAAGGTACACTAATAAGAGCTGGTGGTGCCCTGTCGGACTAATGCATCTGAGGTCCACGACCACCACCACAGGCGACCCAACTAGTCTAGTTAGCATAAAATCATTCCACCATCTCTTGGCGGACTCAGTCATCTGGAATACAACAAAATCAACCCCATTGGTCTCCACTATCCCCATGTTCCACAACATCTCATGGAAGCGGTCAAGATAATCATGTGGGTCCTCAGAAGGTGACCTATTGTAATGAACTTGAAAGAGCTTGGTGAACTTGTCCAATCTCAATAAGCTCTCAGAGGACATAGCTGATCCACCGGCGGCCTATGCCGCAATAACCGTTGAACCACTACAACTGGATGAGCTTCTGAAGTCTGGTACTGGGGAGACATCTGCTCCGGAGTGTGAGTAGCAGGAGTCTGTGCTCCTCATCCAGCCTGAGAGACGGCCGGGGCCATGGGAAAAGTGTCAGTCAAGGCTACACTCTCAATAAGGCCCACCAAATAGACCAAAGCATCCTGAAGCACAGGGGTGGAAATGAACCCCTCTGTAACCTGAGTTGGTCCTGCTGGAACGGCCGGGGCTGGAGCCTCCTCATCAAACTCTACATGAGGCTCCACTGTTGGTGGTGCTGCTCGAGACCTGGGCTGAGCCCTTCCCCTACCTCGGCCTCAGGCATGGCCTCGACCTTTGTCCCTCATAGGAGCTTCCACTGGGGGCTTTGGCTGCTGCTCAGCTGAAGACGCGGTATGTGTTCTCGCCATCTTCGAAAGGACAAGAGTAGAATAATTCGATTAGCACTGAGAGAACAAAAATCGCACGATAGAGAAGAATAAAAGTGAAATTGTTCCTAAAATATGTAGCCTATGGAAGATAAGTACATACATATCCGTACCGATCCCCCAGACTCTACTAAGCATGTTCGTGAATCGTGAGACCTAGGCAACCTAGTGCTATGATACCAACTTGTCACGACCCAGAATTCCGACCGTCGGGATCGTGATTGCACCTAACATTTCACTTGCTAGGCAAGCCTACATTAGAGATCATTAATCCAATTCATAAACCTTTCAGTGATGAACAATTAAGCCATAACAAGGTAAAAAGAGTGCGGAAATCCATAACAATCTTAATATTTATACACAACTAGCTAGAATCTGGAGTCACAATTCATGAACTTCTAAGATTTAACTACAAGTAATTTGTCTGAAGGAAAATACAATTGTTTTCAATACAAATGAAATAGTACAGAGAATGTATAGAAGGGGACTCCAGGGCCTGCGGACGGCAACATGACAACCTTGGGTCTCCGATCAGATGAAGCCAACAGCTAAACTCAGGGTCAACTCGGTCCAGTACCAAAATCTGCACAGAAAGTGCAAAGTGCAAGTACCACAACAATCGACCCTATGTACTGGTAAGTGTCGAGTATAACCATGGCGAAGTAGTGACGAGGCTAGGACAAGACACCTACAAATAAACCTGTGCAGTACAATAATGTATATACCAATAACAACGATAAAAGAAACAAGACAAGTAATATTGGGAGGGGGAACATGCTAAGGGGATTGCAAGATAAAGGATCATAGCAGAATTAAGAACTTTGATCAACCGATATGATTAGAATAGATAAGGACCAATAACCATAGCAAAATAATGTGTACGACATCACCCTTCGTGCTTTTACTCTCAACCTCACCATATGAATCAAATAGAAACGGCACGGCATCCCCCTTTGTATATTAACTCTCTTATAACATGGCATGGCATCACCCTTCGTGCATTAACACTTACAATATGGCATGGCATCACCCTTCGTGCATTAACACTCACAAAACATGGCGCGAAATCACCCTTCATGCATTAACACTCTTCCTCACCAAAACAAGGAACAATAACAACATGGAAATAGAAATATCAAGAATAAGTCTTACTTCAACATTTGATTTCATAATACCAACCTCAACTTTGAATCAATACTCAATCAATACCAACATCCGTAAATATGATAAGAAATATCAATATAACGATAAACTAGTCTAAGCATGAGTAATATGATCACGAAAAGCTACAATTTCATGAATAAGATTCACTTGCATGCTATGACTCGACATCAACGCATAGGTACTCGTCACCTCACCTATACATTATACTCAACATTCAAACACGTAGCAAATAGGAAAATAAGACTAAATCCCTCAAGACAGGGTTAACGACGACACTTACCTCGCTCCAACGACCAAACTCAAAGCTCAACCACAGCTTTTCCCTTCGAACAAGCCTCCAGACCAATATAATCTAGCAAATTACCAACCAAACAATTCAATTTAAGCCTTAGGAACTACCCACGATTGCAGAAAATTCAATTTAGGTCATTTGTGAAAAAGTCAACACCCAGGTCCGCTTGGTCCAAACCCGAAATGCGGACCAAAACCCGATTACCTATTCATCCCCGAACCCGGATATATTATTGGTTTTGGATTCCGACCTCAATTTGAGGTCTAAATCCCCAGGCTCGCGTGATCTTCGCATTCGTAATTCGACTAGTTCTGGAGGATTGCAAATGCGACCTCCTTCTTCGCAAATGCGAAGATCCCTCCCCCCAAACCAACTTCGCAAATGCTGGTGTGCGAGCCAGATCTCGTAAATGCGAAACTTGCTGATCTAATGCACACCGGCTATGATTTCTATGTTCATTTCATTCCGTAGCCTATTCGAAACTCACTCGAGCCCTCAGGGCTCCAAACCAAACATGCACCCAAGTCTTAAAACATCATACAAACTTGCTCGCGTGATCAAATCGCCAAAATAACACTTAGAATAACGAATTTAGCACCAAATCAAATGAAAGTTTTTAAGAAAACTTTCAAACTTCTAATTTCTCAACCGGACATCTGAATCACGTCAAACCAATTCCGTTTCTCACCAAAATTTCACAGACAAGTCATAAATATTATGTTGGACCTGTACCAGGATCCGGAACCACAATACGGACCCGGTATCAACGAGGCCAAACATCAATCAATTCTTAAAAACTATTAGATTTTCAATAAAAATTCATAATTCAAACTAGGAACCTCCGAATCCGATTTCGGGCATACGCCCAGGTCCCATATTTCAATACAGACCCACCTGGACCGTCAAAACATGGGTCCGGGTACGTTTACTCAAAATGTTGACCGCCATCAACTAAAATTAACTTTTAAGGCAAACGTTCTTGTCATGACCCAATTTCATCTATAGGTCGTGATGGCGCCCAACACTACAGCTAGGCAAGCCAATTAATAAGTCAATCGTACATTGGTTAAACTTTTATTCTAAGAAAATAATAAAATACCAACTTCTACCAATGTGTGTGCCAAGACCCGGTGTCACAAGTGCATGAGCATCTAGTAGATTATACAAAACTCCAAATATTGTCTGAAATGAAATAGACAGAATATAAATATATGAAGAGACACTGGTAGCTGCAGAACGGCTCAGAAAGGCATCTCACCACTATGCCTCGGGATGGCGTGGGTATGTGATGATAGGTCCTCCACTAGTACCTGTCTCAGGTCCTGTACAAAAGGTGCAACAAGTGTAGTATGAGTACGTAAACAACGTGTACCCAGTAAGTATCAAGCCTAATCTCGAAGTGGTAGAGACGAGATGACCGACTTTGACACTCACTATGGGTCAATAAACTAAAATAAAACTAGGATATTTAAATTAGCATAAATTACAGAATTTATAATAATTTATTTAATCAGCAGAAACAATCAAAATTCTCAATATATTACTTAAATTCCTTCAATTCAAATAATTTCTAATTTATCAATTAAATCTCATTTACAGGAGTAACAATTAATTCCTTAACAAGCAAGAATAATAATTCATTAAATTCTAAAGCTTTTCCAATTTATTAATTAGCTTCACAAGCTAAAATAAATTATTAAAGTATCGTGTAATTATTATTATTAAGCATGATATCTGCCGAGGACGTATGACCCGATCCAGAGTGTCGTGTACACTACCGAGGGACGTGCAGCGCGATCCATAGATGCATCTATCCTGCCGAGGCGTTCGGCCCGCTCCACAAGAAAGGAGGACATTTTCTTATGTGCCTCCAGAAGGAGAGTATATTTATTATAAGATATAATTTGGGAGGAGAACAATTGTTTTTAACAATTAATTGATTTAAACAAAAATTAAGCATATGAAAATTTCATATTTTTCTACTTTTCATGACAATTCACAATATATACATCAATTATTTTAATTAAAAAAGAATATAATTCACACAAGTAATTCATGATTTGAGTCTTAAACTACTAGGACTTTAGCATTAATAGTAGCTACGCACGGACTCTCGTCACCTCATGCGTACGTAGCCCCAGCAATTAGCAACAATTATTTAATTTTAATCACCTATGAGGTAATCTTCCCCTCACAATTTTAGACAAGAGACTTACCTCGTCTTGCTCCAATTTAACCCACTATAAGGCCTTTTCCACGATTATCCAACTCCGTCTGGCTCAAATCTAGCCAAAATAATTCGATACAATCACCAAATATTATAGGAATCAATTCTATAAGAAAATACCACATTTTAAAGAAAAGATCCCGAAATTAATTAAAAGTTCGCCCGTGGGCCCACATCTCGGAATTCGGCGAACGTTATGAAATCCAACAACCCATTCAATTATGAGTCCAACCATACCAGTTTCACTCAAATCCGACTCCGAATCAATACCGAAATCTCAAAAATTCGTTTCTATGAGATTTCTAAAACTTTACCAAATTTAAATCTCAACACACTAATTTATGGTGAAAACAATGATATACTTGTATATGTAGACCAAATCCGAGTTAGAATCACTTACCCCAATGTTTTTCCCTTGAAAATCGGCCAAAGGTCGCCTCTGCTCAAGCTCAAGTTCGTCAAAAATGGCAAATGAGACCAGTGTCCTCTTTTTATAAAACTGCCCAGCAGCCTTCGGAATTGGTCCTCGAACTGGGCCTCGATCGCGGCTTCGATCACAAGCTCGAGCCCGGACCTCGGTCATGACCTCGATTAGGGCATCGAGGTTGGGCCTTCGATCAGGACATCGAGGTTGGGCCTTCAATCAGGGCATCGAGCATGCCTTCGATCAGGGCATCGAGCATGGGCCTTCGATCAGAGCATCGAGCATGGGCCTTCGATCAGGGCATCGAGCATGGGTCTCGATCCTAGCCCTCGAGCCTTACCTTCGATCATGTCCTCGAGCTGGACCTTTGATCGAGGCTTCGATCTCAAGCTCGAGCCTAAGCCTCGTCAACCTTGGGCTCGATATCAACACAGAATATCCAACAGAAGAGGAAACACTCCAGCAACTTTTAAGTCCAATTTTGATCCGTTAACCATCGGAAACTCACCCAAGGCCCTCGGGACCTCAGCCAAATATACCAACAAGTCCTAAAACATCATACGAACTTAGTCAAACCTCTAAATCATATCAACCAATGCTAAAACCATGAATCATACCCCAATTCAAGCTTAATGAAACTAAGAGTTTTCAACTTCTACATTAGATGTCGGAACCTATCAAATCAACTCCGATTGACCTCAAATTGTACACACAAGGCATAAATTACATAGCGGAGCTATGAAAAATTTCGGAACTGGATTGTGACTCTGGTATAAAAAAGTCAACTCATCGGTCAAACTTCCAAACTTAAATTCTTGTTTTTAGCCATTTCATGCCTAATTTAACTACGGACTTCCAAATAAAATTCCGAACACGCTCCTAAGTCCAAAGTCACCATATGGAGCTGTTGGAATCATCAAAATTCTATTCCGGAGTCGTTTTCACATAATTAGACATCTGGTCTCTATTCGAACTTAAACATGTTAAGTTTTCTTCAAAATTCCATATCTCGGGCTAGGGACCTCAGAATTTGATTTCAGGCATACGCCCAAGTCCCAAATCATGATAAGGACCTACCGGAACTGTCAAAACACTGATCTGAGTCCGTTTGCTCAAAATGTTGACCAAAGTCGACTCAATTGAGTTTTGAAGCTCTAATCCACATTTTAAATCCATTTTTCACAAAAAGACTTTCCATGAAATTTTACGGATTGCGCACGCAAGTCGAGGAATGATAAATAGTACTTTTCGAGGTCTTAGAACACATAATTAATTATTAAATTTAAAGATGACATTTTGGGTCATCACATTCTCCACCTCTTAAACAAATGTTTGTCCTCGAACGGGTTTAGAATTATACCTGAAGTGCTGAATAAGTCTGGATATCTGCTCCACATGTTT
The DNA here is from genome assembly GCA_000715115.1 of Nicotiana otophora. Classification (NCBI taxonomy): domain Eukaryota; kingdom Viridiplantae; phylum Streptophyta; class Magnoliopsida; order Solanales; family Solanaceae; genus Nicotiana; species Nicotiana otophora. The sequence continues at coordinate 4,013 of AWOL01S0010315.1, read as the reverse complement.
TCCTCGGCCTCCCAAGTCGCTTCCTCGACTGGTTGGCCCCTTTACTGGACTTTTACTGCAAAAATTCTCTTGGATCTCAACTGGCGAACCTGTTTATCAACAATGGCAATTGGCTCGTCTTCATAACCCAAGCTATTATCTAGCTGAACTGTGCTGAAGTCTAACGCATGTGATAGGATGGCATGATACTTCCGGAGCATAGATACATGAAAAAACGGATGAACTCCCGATAGGCTGGGAGGCAATGCAAGCTCATAAGAAACCTCCCCAACTCGTTTCAACACCTCAAATGGGCCTATAAACCTTGGGCTCAACTTGCCCTTCTTCCCGAATCTCATAATTCACTTCATCGGCGAAACCTTCAAGAGAACTTTTTCACCTTCCATAAATGATATATCACGCGCTTTCTGATCCGCANTCTGATCCGCGTAACTCTTTTGTCTGGACTGTGCTGTACGAAGTCGCTCCTGAATCAACTTTACCTTTTCCAAGGCATCCCTTACCAAATCAGTACCATATAACTTAGCCTCACCTGGCTCAAACCATCCGATAGGTGAACGACATCGCCGACCATATAAAGCCTCAAATGGAGCCATCTCGATGCTGGATTGGTAACTGTTATTATAAGCAAACTCGGTCAAAGGCAGGAAACGATCCCATTGACCTCCAAAGTCAATCACACATGCCCTGAGCATATCCACCAAAATTTGAATTGTCCTCTCTGACTGTCCATCGGTCTGCAGATGAAAGGCTGTGCTGAGCTCTACACGGGTCCCCAACTCACTCTATACTGCTCTCCAGAAATGTGAAGTAAACTGAGGGCCTCTATCTGTTATGATGGAAATTGGCACACCATGCAACCGAAATATATCCTAAATATAAATCTGGGCCAACCTGTTTGAAGTATACATAGTCACAACAGGAATAAAATGTGCCGATTTGGTCAACNTCACTCTGTACTGCTCTCCAGAAATGTGAAGTAAACTGAGGGCCTCTATCTGATATGATGGAAATTGGCACACCGTGCAACCGAACTATCTCCTGAATATAAATCTGGGCCAACCTCTCTGAAGTATACGTAGTCACAACAGGAATAAAATGTGCCGACTTAGTCAACCTGTCAACAATCACCCAAACTGCATCAAACTTCCTCAAGGTCCGTGGCAACCCAACTACAAAATCCATAGTAATTCGTTACCATTTCCACTCTGGTATGGTCATCTGCTGGAGTAGGCCATCTGGCCTCTGGTGCTCATATTTAACTTGCTGGCAATTTAGACACTGAGCTACATACTCAACTATGTCCTTTTTCATTCGTCGCCACCAATAATTCTACCTCAAGTCATGATACATCTTCATAGCACCTGGATGAATAGAATATCGAGAACTGTGTGCCTCCTCCAGGATCTTTTTCCTCAGTTCATTGACATTAGGAACACACAGACGATCCTGGAGTCGTAGAATACCATCTGCACCAATAGTGACTTTCCTGTCACCACCTCGTAGTACCGTTTCACGAAGAACCACCAGGTGTGGGTCATCATACTGGCGAGCCTTGATCTGCTCAAATAGTGAAGATTGGGCCACAACACATGCAAGAACTCGACTGGGCTTTGAAATATCCAGCCTCACAAGTCTGTTAGCCAAGGACTGAATATCCGAGGCTAATGGCCTTTCCTCTGCTGAAATGAAAGCCAAACTACCCATACTCTCTGCCTTTCTTCTCAAGGCATCTGCAACCATATTTGCTTAGCCCGGATGATATAAGATAGTAATAACATAATCTTTTAGTAACTCCAGCCATCTGCGTTGTCTCAAATTTCGGTCCCTCTGCTTGAACAAATGTTGTAAACTACGATGATCAAAGTAAACTTCACAAGACACCCCATAAAGATAATGCCTCCAAATCTTAAGAGCGTGAACAATCGCAGCTAACTCCAAATCATGTACCGGATAATTCTTTTCGTGGGGATTTAGCTGACGTGAAGCATATGCAATAACTTGCCCTTCCTACATCATTACACAACCCAAGCCAACGCGCGAAGCACCGCAATACACTGTATACATCCCCGAACCGGAAGACAACACTAACACTGGTGCTGTAGTCAATGATGTCTTGAGCTTCTGAAAGCTCACCTCACAATCATCGGACCATCGGAATGGAGCACCCTTCTGGGTTAATTTGGTCAAAGGTAATAACCTGTCAAACCCAGAAAACTCCTGATCTCCATCGCCGAAGTGGGACGATGCCAATTCTGAACTGCCTCAATCTTTCTGGGATCAACTTTAATACCTTCGCCCGATACAATATGTCCCAAAAGTGCTACAGTCTCAAGACAAAACTCACATTTAGAGAACTTAGCATATAACTTTTGTTCTCGCAATGTTTGAAGTACTACTCTCATATGCTGCTCATGTGCTTCCTTACTACGTGAGTAGATCAAAATGTCATCAATGAAGACAATGACAAATGAATCAATATATGGCATGGATACCATGTTCTTTAGATCCATAAATGCTGTCGGGGCATTAGTTAACCCAAAAGACATTACCAGAAACTCATAATGACCATATCTAGTACGGAAAGCAGTCTTCGGAACATTCGAATCCCGATCTTCAACTGATGGTACCCCTACCTCAAGTGGATCTTAGAGAATACCTAAGCACCCTGCAACTGGTCAAATAGATCATCAATATGTGGCAACGGGTACTTGTTCTTAATAGTGACTTTGTTCAATTGGAGATAATCAATACACATCCACATTGTTCCATCCTTCTTTTTCACAAATAATACTGGTGCACCCCAAGGCGATACACTCGGTCTTACAAACCCTTTGGCTAGTTATAGGCTAGGTATCTGAAGCCAAGTCAATACAGAAATCAATATCACGATCAGGTGGCATACCTGGAAGATCTGACGGAAATACATCGGGGAACTCCCGAACTACAGGCACTGAATCAATAGCCGGAGTCTCTGCAGTAGTATCCCGAACATAGGCTAGATAAGCCAAACAACCCTTCTCAACCATGTGTTGAGCCTTTATAAAAGAAATAATTCGATTAAATGAACTAACGGGAGAACCCTTCCACTCCAACTTAGGCAATGCTGGAATAGCCAAGGTAACAGTCTTGGCATGACAATCTAGAATAGCATGATATGGAGATAACCAGTCCATACCCAGAATAATTTCAAAATCGATCATCTCAAGCAATATGAGATCTGCTCTAGTTTCATAACCACAAAATATAATAATAAAGGACCAGTAGATTCGGTTCACAACAACAGAATCACCCACAGGAGTGGACACATAAATAGGAGTACTCAAGGACTAACGAGAAACACCTAGGAATGGAGCAAATAGAAATGGCACATCTGAATACGTAGATCCTGGATCAATTAATACTGAGGCATCTTTGCCACAAACAGAAATAATACCTGTAATCACGGCATCTAAGGCCTCTGCATCTGGTCTAGCCGAAAAAGCATAGAACCCAGCTGGAGCGCCAACTGTCTGGCCTCCGCCTGGCTGACCTCCACCTCTAGGACGGACCCTACCCACCTGTCCTCTACCTCTGGGTGGTTGGACTACTGGTGGAGCAACTGGTACGGTAAGCATAGGCTGTTGACCCTACTGTACTGGTCCACCCCGAAGCCTGGGGCAAAACCTCCGCATGTGACTAGGATCACCGCACTCGTAATAACTCTTCGGTGCGATAGGCTGCTGACTAGGTGTCTTGCCCTAGGGGACCTAAATACCCATTGAGAGGACCCTGAATAGCTGGTGGGCGGTAAGAACTCTCTGGGATAGCACTGAGATAAGGTCGCACTGGAGCACCTCGAGGAGGTGGTGGTGCTGGATATGGGGGTTTGCTGAACTGTCCCCTCATGAACTGACCTCTGCCCCTGGACGGAGCACCTCTAAACTCTCCGGAGTACCTGAACCGCTTAACTCTCATAATCTGCTCTCGGCTCCGCTGACGTACACCCTCAATCCTCTGGGCTATCTCCACAA
>AWOL01S0010313.1:7997-24729 GCA_000715115.1 Nicotiana otophora | reverse complement strand
GAAAATTCATCAAAGATATATTGAGCAGTTGTTAGAGGGTATTGGCTGTCACAGTTGAAAGAATGGCAACATTATCTTAATGATATATAAAAATTCTTACAATTACCATGAGTTTTCATAAAAGAATCTACATTGTCTTCAAATTAATTTAAGTCGATGTGATTTAAGCAGGTGAAGAACTTTCTTAGAACAACCATGGGCTATGGAGGCGCTGTAAGAAATTAATGCGCAGCCATCAAGACACAATTATACAATTAATCAAGGGTGGCAAGTAAGCCGGTCCCGGGCTTAAACGGGCCAACTAGGCCGGCCCAAACGGTCCGGGGCCGGGTCCCGTGCCGATCCCAAATTAAACGGGTCCGGGCTAAACGGTCTTTTTATAGGGACCGGCCCGAGATCGGGACCGGGCCCGTTTGGTCCCGGGCTAAATGGTACCGGTCCGCGGGATAAATGGGCTAAGTGGGCCCACTAAATTTTTTAAAAAAAAAATAAAAATGAGTTATCTTATTATATTATTATATATATGGGACAAAAAGTAATGGAGAATAAATAGGTAATTTTATTATATAAAAGGGACAAGAAGTAATGGAGAATAAAGGAGTTATATTATTATAAGTAATTAAAAAAATTACACATCTTTAAAGTTGACCGTTTGGCCCGCGAAAGGACCAGTTCGGTCCCGGGCCCTGGTGGGCCAAATCGTCTCGATCCTGGCGGGCCCAAAGCATAGGACCGGCCCACGAGACCGGCCCAGGCCCACTAAATCTGGTCTTAACGGTCCTGGCCCGTTTAGCCCGTTAGGCCTGCGGTCCCGGGCCTGGACCGGCCCACTTGCCAGCCTTAATCTAGCGTTAGAGTTTAAGGAAGCGTACAGATCAACTCTATCGATTTAGCAGCGACGAATCGGCGATTAAGCTTAAGACCGAAGAACTTGACTAATTAAACGTTTACTTTAGGATTTTCTAATAAAAAGGGGGATTGACCTCTATTTATAAAGAGTGTCTACTCATCATAGGTCAATTGTTATTGGGCCTCATTTATCCATACATATAGATTAGGCTTTTTATTTATCCGCCATCTGGGCCACATCATTATTGTAACGACCTGACCGATCGTTTTGAGTATTATAACCCCGTTTTCTCATTTACTGTTCAAGTTATGCTTTACAGTTATTTTATGACTTACCGGGTTAGTTAGTTCGGGTCCGGATAGATTTCGGAGTGAAATAAGACACTTAATCTCATAATTGAAAACTTAAGTTGAAAAAGTTGACCAAATATTGACTTATGTATAAACGATCTTGCATTTGAATTTTGATGATTTCAATAGCTACGTATGGTGATTTTGGACTTAGGAGCATGTCCGAAAAATTATTTGGAGGTCCGTAGTGGAATTAGGCTTGAAATGGCGAAAGCCGAATTTTTGGAAAGTTTGACCGGGGGTTGATTTTTTGATATCGGGGTCAGAATCTTATTCTGAAAATTAAAATACCTCCGTTATGTCATTTATGACTTGTGTTCAAAATTAGAGGTCAATCGGACTTGATTTAATAAGTTCTGGCGTCGTTTGTAAAAATTAGAAATTTCAAAGTTCATTAGGCTTGAATTGGGGTATGATTCGTGATTCTAGCGTTGTTTGGCGTGATTTACAATTTTGACTAAGTTCATATGATGTTTTAGGACTTGTTGGTATGATTTGATGGGTCCCGAGAGGCTTGGGTGTATTTTTGGATCATTGATTGAGATATTAGTAAAGTTAAGAAATTTGGGAGTTTGACCATGGTCAATATCAGGTCAAGACGACCTCTTTTCAGTGTTTTAACTGCGCGAGCAGATCCGTAGCCTATTTTATGATTGAAATTCATATATGGTTTGTGTTCGGGAGATTTCGGGTGAGTTTCAGATGGTTAATGGATCAAAATTTGGACTTAAACAGCTGCTGAAAATTTTTGCTGCCGGAAAAATCGAGATCATGAAAAATCGAGGTCATGAAAAAAATCGAGGTCATGAAAATCGAGGTCATGAAAAATCGAGGTCATGAAAAATTGAGGTCATGAAAATCGAGGCCAGGAAATCGAGGTCATGAAAATTGAGGCCAAGAAATCGAGGTCATGAAAATCGAGGCTAGGCTTTGGCAGAAACTTTAAGTTACAAAACGGGGGTTTTGTCTAATTTTTTTTATTTTTGAATTGGAGCTTGGGGAGAGGCGATTTTTGAGAGATTCTCAAGGGAAAATATCGGGGTAAGTGATTTTAACTCAGATTTGGTCAATATACACGAATATATCATTGTTTTCATCATTTAATTAGTGTTTTGAGATTAAAATTTGGGGAAAATGAGAAAGAGTTCTTGGACTAGAATTTTGAGGTTTTGAATGGGATTTTTTTATCGGATTTGAGTAAAATTGGTATGGTTAGACTCGTGAGTGAATGGGCTTTCGAGTTTTGTAACTTTTGTCGGGTTCCGAGATGTGGGCCCTACTGGCGATTTTTGAGCTAAATTTTAGATTTTGTTGAAAAATTAGTATTTTCTTATGGAATTAATTTCAATAAATTTTATTGACTGAATCGAATTATTTGTGGCTAAATTCGAGGCGTTTGGAGGCCAATTCACGAGGAAAGGACATTGCAGAATAAAGAATTATACAGATTGAGGTAAGTAACAGTTCTAAATTTGGTCCTGAGGGTATGAAACCCCGGAATATGTATTATGTGATTGGTTTTGAGGTGATGCACATGCTAGGCGACAGGCGTGTGGANAGGAGCATGTCCGAAAAATTATTTGGAGGTCCGTAGTGGAATTAGGCTTGAAATGGCGAAAGCCAAATTTTTGGAAAGTTTGACCGGGGTTGACTTTTTGATATCGGGGTCAGAATCTTATTCTGAAAATTAGAATACCTCTGTTATGTCATTTATGACTTGTGTTCAAAATTAGAGGTCAATCGGACTTGATTTAATAAGTTCCGGCGTCGTTTGTAAAAATTAGAAATTTCAAAGTTCATTAGGCTTGAATTGGGGTATGATTCGTGATTCTAGCGTTGTTTGGCGTGATTTACAATTTTGACTAAGTTCATATGATGTTTTAGGACTTGTTGGTATAATTTGACGGGTCCCGAGAGGCTTGGGTGTATTTTTGGATCATTGATTGAGATATTAGTAAAGTTAAGAAATTTGGGAGTTTGACCATGGTCAATATCGGGTCAAGACGACCTCTTTTCAGTGTTTTAACTGTGCGAGCAGATCCGTAGCCTGTTTTATGATTGAAATTCATATATGGTTTGTGTTCGGGAGATTTCGGGTGAGTTTCAGATGGCTAATGGATCAAAATTTGGACTTAAACAGCTGCTGAAAATTTTTGTTGCCGGAAAAATCGAGATCATGAAAAATCGAGGTCATGAAAACAATCGAGGTCATGAAAATCGAGGTCATGAAAAATCGAGGTCATGAAAAATTGAGGTCATGAAAATCGAGGCCAGGAAATCGAGGTCATGAAAATTGAGACCAAGAAATCGAGGTCATGAAAATCGAGGCCATGCTTGGGCAGAAACTTTAAGTTACAAAACGGAGGTTTTGTCCAATTTTTTTTATTTTTGAATTGGAGCTTAGGGAGAGGCGATTTTTGAGAGATTCTCAACGAAAAATATCGGGGTAAGTGATTTTAACTCAGATTTGGTCAATATACACGAATATATCATTGTTTTCATCATTTAATTAGTGTTTTGAGATTAAAATTTGGGGAAAATGAGAAAGAGTTCTTGGACTAGAATTTTGAGGTTTTGAATGGGATTTTGTTATCGGATTTGAGTAAAATTGGTACGGTTAGACTCGTGAGTGAATGGGCTTTCCAGTTTTGTAACTTTTGTCGGGTTTCGAGATGTGGGCCCTACTGGCGATTTTTGAGCTAAATTTTGGATTTTGTTGGAAAATTAGTATTTCCTTATGGAATTAATTTCAATAAATTTTATTGACCGAATCGAATTATTTGTGGCTAAATTCGAGGCGTTTGGAGGCCAATTCACGAGGAAAGGACATTGCAGAATAAAGAATTATACGGATTGAGGTAAGTAACAGTTTTAAATTTGGTCCTGAGGGTATGAAACCCCGGAATATGTATTATGTGATTAGTTTTGAGGTGATGCACATGCTAGGCGACAGGCGTGTGGGCATGCACCGTAGAAATTATGACTTGGTCAATTCCATGGAACTGTGTAGTTGAAAAATTTATTGATATCCATATATTTTTCCCTGTATTAGAGAAATTGATCTATGAATCATGTTTAAATCATATGTTTATACTGTTGGGACCCACAGAGGTCGTGTACTTGTGAAATTATTTGCTAAATTATTGTTTTGCACTTAGTCACAGTTCTATTTGTACATTTTTACCTCAGTCTCTCTTATTCATTATTGATGCATCATATCATTGTTGTTGGGCTGCTTATCATAATTTTTGAGAGACCGAGAGACTGGAAAGGTTGATGACTGAGTGAGGCCGAGTGCCTAATTGTGAGGATATTTATTAATCGGGCTGCACGCCGCAACATGTTTCATTGATTTATGCCATGATTGACTTGATATAGCGCTTGGGTTGAAGGAGTCCCTCCGGAGTCTGTACAACCCCCAGTGAGCGTAGGTACCTACTGAGTGCGAGTGCCTAGTGCGAGTTCGAGTGATGAGTGACTGTGAGGAAAGAGTGACTGTGAGGTTGGAGTGAATGGGAGGACTGAGTGGCTGTTACTCTGAGAGGATGCATTGATTTCATTATTTGCTGCATTTTAGCTGTCATATATTACTATTTTTGGAATTTCAGAAAAACATTTTTTTCTTTTTCGGTCAACTTGATATGAAATTTCAGTGAAATCTTAAATGTTGAACTTGAGAGCACGCCTACTCTTTTATATTGGAAAGTATTGTATTTGGACTTAGCTGAGAAGCTCGTCACTACTTTCAGTTCTTTATTTATTATTGTTACTTACTGAGTTAGTTGTACTCATACTACACTCTGCATTTCGTGTGCAGATCCAGGTGATCCCGGATATAGTGAGTGTTGATTCTTTCACACAGTCGATTTTTCGGAGATTCAGAGGTAGTTGTCATGTTTCGTAGACCTTGTCTCTCCTTCCCTATCCTTTTGTTTACTGTATTTGGTCTCAGATTATTATAGACCACATTTTTCAGACTTGTAATGTATAGATGCTCATGTACTCAGTGACACTAGGTTTTGGGAGTGTGTGTATCGGTATTTGTAAAACTTGTGGATTGTGTTTAAATATTATATTTTCAAACTTAAAAGAGATTGTGGTTTATTGAGGTTATCGGCTTGCCTAGTATCGAGATATGTTCCATCACGACATGTTAGGATTTTGGGTCGTGAAAATTATTTTTTGAGGATATAACCAAATAACGTATGTCTAAATTCCAACAGGCGCACGAGCAAATGAGCAGAGTAACCACGTTAAAGAAGCAGCTCGTAGCAAGATGGGCAGTTGATAGACTCATTGAAGAAGTAATAAGTCGATTTCGTTGGCACAACAACAGGGTCATTGTCCCAACCAAGCTCAAGGACATGTTCCAATTAATCATGCCCAAATCCAAATGGACTTCTCCACAAGAACTGGCCATACAATTCTTGTCCTGCTTCAGTCCTTGGCTAATTCCTTCGCATCTACAAAATCTTTATCACACTCGGTTGCAAATGATCGACGAGTTGCAAATTGAAGAGGCTATAATTGATGAGGAAATGGTTGAGATTCAGTCCAGTTATATCTTATATCTTCCATTTGGTTTGAAATAGTTACGCAAGAGTACTGAGTCTGTAAAGGCTTGCATCCAATCTGAGTTCAAGAAGATCCATAGGGTCATTACTAAGGCCCAAAACCTGAGGCTAAAGGCAGTGGAAATGGAAGTGAGGGAACTTCTGAGCCAAACAGAGGCAGTAGATTGCCTTTGCAGGAAACTTGTTTTACCAAGCAGCTACGCGGCACAAATTAAGCAAAAGTTCAAATTCTGGAAGATATTTCACGCAACTTTCAGCATGTTTATTGTATGGGTCAAAATATGCCCTAAAATATTTAAGATAAGATAATACTAAAGAAAGAATCTTCGAACCGTCGTCAATCGAAGTCGACCAGGAAGCAGCGAGACTCGTGATTGAGATGTCAACAATGGTTGAGGTCGAGCACCGTTAATGAAGTTGTAACAACTAGTTTTCGAAATAGGATATTAAAGAGAATATTCTAATGAATATTCTCTACACTTGTACTATTAGGGTTTACTAGGAAAATGTCTCATATAAATAGAAAAAGAGACAATGATAGGGGGCATGTGACATTCATTTTGTAAGAATAATCTTTTGACAAAAGATTCTCTCTTACTGAGATACAAATACTACATTTTCATCAAGATTCTTATTCATATTATTTCATACTTTTCCATCATATCCGAAAATAGTTCGAACATTCTAGGAATTGTCTGTCACTCATCATTATCAGGAGGAACAACTATCAAGTTCATTCTTTATTGGTGAATCACTCCTCTTATTTACTTAAATGCCATTTATTATTATTCATTGCCGTTAAATGCTATATTATTGCTCATACCTTTTGAAAAAGTTATTGCACGATGATATCTTTCTTCCACCAGATCTAATTGATGCTAGTCACGTTTTCAAACTTCACATCTAGAAATATTATTGTTAATTAGGTTTAACCCATTATCACATAAATTTAATTATTTGAACCAAGAGTTATTTTTCTAGTCAAACAATTTGGCACCGTATGTGGGAATTTCTTAGTTAAGCTTTTAGTTTCTTCTAGATCTACAACTAACACATATCACTATCGTAAAAAAAACAAAAGAGCAAAAACAAAATATCCTTTCTTAGTGTGCACAAATCCTAACATGGCAGGTAACCGAGAAGAAAGAACGAGAATAATAAGTGACCTCCCAACCAACCTCATGAATGCTATCAACAAAAGCTGTGAAACGACAGGCGAAGACGCAACGCCCAGTGACTCCCCTAGGCAAGATGGGTCGCCTCCTCCTCACTGCAGCATCACAAAATCTCTTGGTAAGGGAGACTCTACATATGTGGGGGAGGAGACGCCCCCAGCTGTAAAAAAGCTCCTCGAAGTATGGCTAACTGACACGTTAACCAGCGTCCTCAACAAGCCTGCCAAGGACACGGCTACAGAAAATGCAAGGACTTGCACTATACAACCAACAGACGAGCAGTGCAACCAACTCCATCTTCCTCCAATGACATGTATTACTCACAATGTCATTAATAGTGCAGGTGACAACGCTCTCGCAACCATTTTGAAAAGGATGGAAGAAATGAAGAATGAGAGCAAGGCACTCCGAGATCAAATGAAAGAACACTAGGAAAGGGTCGATAAAATACAGGGCGCCCCCAAGTTTAGCCAAAGAGGGATGCCGGCCGATTCGTCAAATAGCCGTACAGTGATGACGCAGCCCCACATGCTATACCAAAAACCTTTAAAATGTCGCCCTACCTCAGGATATATGACGGCACAATTGACCCCGAAGATCATAAGACTCATTACGTCACCACCGTAAAAGGCAACGACCTCGCCAAGGAACATGTGTCTTCCATTTTGCTGAAGAAGTTTGGCGAAACCTTTACTGGAGGAGCATTAACATGGTATTCGCAGCTACCTGCACGCTCCATTGAAATCTTTGAAGAAATGGCCAACAAGTTCGTAACGGCCCACGCAGAAGCCAAAAAGGACGAGGCAAGAGTGAACGACATATTTGTCGTCAAACCATCTCTGGGAGAAGGATTGAGGGACTTCCTCACCCAGTTCAACTGAGTGAGGATGACTTTACCAAATGTGTCCAAAGGGATAGCAGTCGCAACCTTTCATAAGGGTTGAGCAGGGATGGTTCAAGATCAACGAGAAAATTGTTAAGCCGGTTAATGAAGTACCCTCCGACCACATAGGACGAAATCCACAATGCTTATTGTGCCGAAGTCCGTGCAAACGAGGACGACCTCAACGGGCCAACCCATCGGCTAACCTCAGTACAAGCGGAGTAAAGAAAGGATTGAATAGACAACGCCAGAAGAGATCACCTGATCCCACGACTTAATAGGGAACGAAATCAACCATACATCACGAAGGCTGCCGCCCCCTCCCCTGGCTATGAAGAAGGCCCGTCCAGATCAAGAATGGTAACTCATCGGAATGATAGATGTATGCCCCCTACTGTCTGCTCATAATTTTTGTGTGTCACCTACAGATATAGTCTACGCCCTAGAGAAGCTCGGACCAAAAGTGAAGTGGCCGCCAAAGATAAGATCAGACCCTAACACCAAAAAGTACGACGCTCTCTGTGAGTTCCACCAGGTATGAGGGCACAAAATGGAAGACTACATCACACTAAGGCAGGAGGTCGTGAATATGCTACATCAAGGACATCTTAAAGGGCTGCTTAGAGATAAGGAAAAAACCAATTTCGCCAGAGGACACGAACATCAAGGGCCACCCAAACCACACTCACCAGCCCGTACCATTAACTTGATCATCGGAGACGTTAGCTCTATCAACAACGTGAAGTTCACCACTACACACAAACTTAAGTAATCCGCCACTCGCAAACGGTACGACGAACTCGAAGAAAGTATCATCTTCGACAAGTCGGATGCCGATGGTTTGGTCTTTCCTCATCATGGCGTTCTCATTATTACTCTGCAAATTACGGATATTGATGTTAAACGTATTATGATTGATGACAGGAGTGGCGTATGTATTATCCATCCCCGAGTACTTACCCAAATGCAGTTGAGTAGACATCCAGGGAAATTACTCTCCCCATTTTGGCCGGCAGCGTAACCCTCGAAACAACCTTCTACCAAGATACAACGTATAATTCCATAGTGGGACGACCTTGGATACACCCCATGAAGGCCGTCCCCTCCAGCTTATACCAAGTCATCAAATTCCCAACTCTATAGGGAATATTCAGCATACGAGGAGAGCAATGCATATCCCGGGAATGCTACCAAATTGCTTAAGACAGTACGGCCTCCCAATAAAGGAAGGACAAGGAAAACGAGGCATAGATACCAGTAGGGTCGAGGTCAGGGCACAACGAGGTCGGGGAAGGTATCAAAGATCTCGACATAGTCGAAGCCACAGGGTTGACCATAGAAGACCTCAGCCCCGTTCAATTAGACTCCAACGACCACATGTAAATTCAGTCAATTCTTAAAAGCTAACGCGAATTTGTTTGCTTGCAACCATATAGATATGCCTAGAATCCCAAAGGAGATCACCACGCAAAAATTAAACGTCAACTCATACCACCCCCGGTGAGGCAGGTCGGGCGTAAATTCAACTCCACAATCAAGATGCAGTATGTGAAGAAGTGGAAATATTGTTCGAAAATGGTTCCATAAGGGAATCAAAGCGCCCCAAATGAGTCGCCAACATGGTAATGGTTAAAAAGAAGAATGTGAAATGGTGGATATGTGTAAACTTCACAGACTTGAACAACGCATGCCCAAAGGATTCATTCCCGCTGCCTCACATCAACCAACTTATTGATGCCACGGCCGGACACAAACTGCTAAGTTTCTTGGACGCTTACTGAGGCTATAATCAGATCCTCATGGAAGAGGAAGATAAAAAACCACATTTATCACCGACCAAGAAACGTACTGTTACAAGGTCATGCCCTTTAGACTAAAGAACGTGGGGGCGACCTATCAAAGGTTGGTGACGAGAATCTCAAGGATCAGCTCGGCAAAATAATGAAAGTATATATAGATGACATGTTGGTCAAGTCGAAAAGAGAAGATCATATCGATCATTTGAAAGAGACTTTCAACATACTCAGACAGTACGAAATGAAACTGAACCCCGATAAGTATGCGTTTGACGTAGCCTCAGGAAAATTTCTAGGGTTCCTCGTATCACAGTAAGGGATCGAGGTCAACCCTAACTAAAGTAAAGTCAATGAAGGGATACCCGAACTCTTAACCACCAAACAATAGGTCCAAAGATTGACTGGCCGCATCGCCGCCCTAGATAGGTTTATCTAGCGGTCGTCGGATTGATGCCATAAATTCTTTGGCATACTCAAGAAAGATAACAGCCTCTAATGGAGTACAGAGTACGTCCAGGCTCTAAGGGAACTAAAGTCATACTTGTCGTCGCCGCCCTTGCTTTCAAAACCCGAGCCAGTGGAACGTCTCCTTATTTATCTAGTTGTATTCGAGGTAGTTATGAGTACTGTCCTAATTCGAGAAAACAAAGGTACGCAATATCCCATCTATTACATTAGGAAAACATTAGTCGATGCCAAGACGAGGTACCCGCACCTCGAGAAACTGGATTTGGCCTTAGTCGTAGCTTCACGGAAGCTTAGACCGTATTTCCAGTGCCACCCCATCTCAGTCGTCACAACTTTCCCCCTAAGAAGTATTTTGCATAAACCCGAGTTGTCGGGGAGGCTGGCCAAATTGGCCATTATGCTCAGCGAGCACGATATCACATACCAGCCGCGAACAACGATAAAGTCATAAGTGCTTGCCGACTTCAGTGCAAAAATAATGCCTAAAGTCGAAAGGGAAGCCCTCCAAACTTTCCCCCCAAACATAAGACATTTAGGTCCTATACACCGATTGCGCATCCAACACGTTTGGATCCGAACTGGGACTGGTACTCAAAGTACCAACAGGCGAAGTAATTTGCCAATCCATAAGGTGCTCGGACATGACTAACAACGAGGCCGAGTATGAAGCCGTCATTAAGGGTTTGAGACTAGCGCTCAAGTATGGGGCAAAATGGTTAAAACTATGTTATGATTCCCAGCTCGTAACCAACCAAGTCATAGGGACTTTCCAAATCAAGGAACAAAGATTGCAAAAATACCAGACCAAAATATGCAAGCTGCTTCCCGAGTTCGACGAATGTCAGCTCAACCAGATTCTATGAGCACAGAACGCTGAGGTAGACGGCTTTGCCAGACTAGTTGCGGCTATCAAAAATATCATAACAGGAGACAAAAACATGGTCCATCTCCTCAACTCCTCGCTAGACCAAATCGAGGTAAGAACCATTAACTTAACTTGGGACTGATGTAATCGTATTATCGCATACTTGAAGGATGGTACACTCCCATGTGATAAAAAAGAGGCCAGAACACTGAGAATGCAAGCAGCCCGATATAGTATCCTCAATAACGACCTGTATAAGAGAACCTACGGCGGCCCTTTAGCAAAGTGCCTTGGCCCAAATCAGACTCGGCGCGTCCTTGGAGATCCACGAAGATCAAATGCCTCATACGGGAGGGATATTATTGGCCACCATGACTAAAGTCGCCGTAGACTTCATAAAATGATGTGAGCAATGCTAGAAGTATGCCCCAGTGATTCACCAAACGGGCGAATACCACCACTCGATCACCTCACCTTGTCCGTTCATCAATTGAGGAATAGACATTGTAAGCCCCCTCCCGACAGGACGAGGTAACGTACGATTCCTTTTAGTTTTAACTGACTATTTCTCTAAATGGGTGGAAGTAGGAGCATTCTCCCAAATATGGGAACATGAATTAATCACTTTTATATGGAAAAATATTATATGCCGGTTTGGCCTTCCCAGAGAAAAATATTATATGCCGGTTTGGCCTTCCCAAAGAAAAATATTATATGCCGGTGCGACAACGGACCCCAATTCACGAGAAATAAAATCGTCGAATTTTTTGAGAAATGGCATATCAAAAGAATACTCTCAACCCCGTACCACCCCGCGGGCTATGGGAAAGCAGAGTCCTCCAACAAATCAATATTAAACATCATGAAAAAGAAACTCGAGGACGCCAAGGGACTGTGGCTAGAAGTCCTACCAGAAGTACTGTGAGCATACCAAACAACTCTGAAAACAAGCACGGTAGAGACACCTTAATCTTTGTTTTACGGGACCGAGGCAGTCATACCAGTCGAGGTCGGAGAGCCCAGTCTAAGTTACTCCCATGACAGCGGCACAAGAAATGACGAAGGCCGAAGACATGAACTCGGCGAAGAGTTATGGATTATATAAGAATAATCGCCCAAAACAAATAAGCAAAACGTTATTATAACAAGCAAGCAAAGGTCAGGCCGCTCAAAATCAGAGACTACGTACTAAAAGCTAA
Organism: Nicotiana otophora; assembly: GCA_000715115.1. Lineage (NCBI taxonomy): Eukaryota > Viridiplantae > Streptophyta > Magnoliopsida > Solanales > Solanaceae > Nicotiana > Nicotiana otophora. The sequence goes on along the minus strand of AWOL01S0010313.1, from coordinate 12,569 downwards.
AACCCAAGCGAGCAAAGATCACGGAGAAGGTAAGCTGGGAACAAATTAGGATGGTCCGTACAAAATCACAACAAAAGCGAATAAAGGATCATTTCAGCTAGAAACAATAGAAGGAAAGCTGCTACCAAACAACTGGAATATCATCCACCTCAAGTACTTCAACTTCTAAAGGAAAGAGTGTCCCCAAGTCGTACTCTTTTTTTCCCTCACTTGAGTTTTGTCCCAATTGGGTTTTCTCAAGTAGGTTTTTAACGAGGCGACGAAGGGAACACTCCAAGTCGAAGTACGCGAAGGCTAAGCCCTGGTTTCTATTTCATTGCTCAACCTCTCACTACTCTCCAGATCGACCAATGAAGGGATTAGATAGACCGGGACTGAAATTGGAACACCAGCCAACACCTAAAATCTATAAATTCTCCAAGTATGTAACAAATGCGACAATATCAAGGCAATAAACTTTACACTTACCAGCGCATCTCTCTTAAAGTTAGGTTATGCTCGACCTCGCTCGAACTAACACCTACTAGCCCTCAGCCATAATTAAATTTAGGTTATGTTCGACCTCAATCGAACTAACACCTATTGTCCCTCGGCCATAATTAAGTTGGATTATATTCGACCTCACTCGAACTAACACCTGCCGTCCCTCGGCCATGATCAAAGTTAGGTTATGATTCGACCTCGCTCGAACTAATACCTATCGGCCCCCTGCCATAATCAAAGGTAGGTTATAATTCGACCTCGCTCGAACTAATACCTACCGGCCCCCGGTCATAATCAAATTTAGGTTATGATTTGACCTTGCTCGAACTAACACCTACCGGACCTCAGCCATAATCAAAGTTAGGTTATGATTCGACCTCGCTCGAACTAACACCTACACATCCCCCGACCATAATTAAAGTTAGGTTATGATTCGACCTCGCTCGAACTAATACCTACCGGGCCCCGACTATAATTAAAGTTAGGTTATGTTCAACCTCGCTCGAACTAACACCTACCGGCCCTCGGCCATAATTAAATTTAGGTTATGTTCGACCTCGCTCGAACTAACACCTACCGGCTCCCGGTAATAAATAAACTCAGGATGTATTCGACCTCGCTCAAACTAGCATCTACCGGCCCTCGACTACGACTAAGTTCAAATATGGTCGACCACACTCGAACAAGAAATGGAAGCAAAAAACATGCAAGTATAGAAAAACTAACCACAGAAAAGGAAACAGATCCACAAAACAATATGGGCATTCCATTTCATACTTAAATGTTATTTACAAAGGCTCGTGAAGACGCCAGAAAAAATACACAAGCTTATAACAAAATAAAAAAGAAGGAGAAAAACTAATGGTCGCTGCCATCGGGATCTTCAGCACCATTGCCCTGACCACCGATACCTGGGCTGTCTTGATCCCCTTCTTCGTCATCACCATCTCCCTCAAGTTATGCAGTATCATACCAGATGTTCTCTTCAAGCTAGTTCATGCCCTCCTCCCCCTTATCATCACTAGCCTCGGGCGTGGCAGGATTATATCCACAAGCGACCCGAGCCTTGTAGGCCTTAACACGAACGTCATCAAGGGCGGCTGCAGAAATAGACCCCACCTTATATAAATCTCGAAACACTTCCAAATGAGCTTCAATATGAATCCATTCCTCGTACAGGTCCCGGGGAATGTTTTGGAGATTTAAAATGCGAGAGGAAGACAGCTACGCAAGTAGTTAAGCCTTTTCAGCCTCTAAGGCAGCCACCCGGTCCTAAAGGAGGGATTTGTCTTTTTCCAGCTCTCCGATACTCTCCTCCAATCTATCTTCTTTTTCCTTCGTCGTAGATTGGTCAATCTCCCGCTCGGCCCGAAGAGTCCTATTCGTCAACTCTAACATCTATGATTTTCTCTGAGCCTCCAAACAGGAAGACTCCGCCTTCTCAAGCTCGCTCTACTTCTTGGAGAATTTGCCATGAAGAACCTTTATCTGTAGCTGGCACTCTTCCAACTGCCTGCGCAACTCGATCACTTGCGTCTGAAGGTCGCCACATTAAGCCTCTATGGCTCTGCTGAATTCAAGTTCTTCCTCCTTACTTCTCAATGTCCCCTCAAGGACACTACACTTATTGATGACTCTCACCAGTTTGTTATCCTTCTCCTTCAATTCATCACGAAGGGCCTGCAAATTGCCGCCCTCACCAAACTGCCTACGAAACTCCCGGTACTTACCGCGGTACTCAAAATACTTGCATTGCAGCTTCTCAAATTTCCTTATGCTTCTCCTCCCTTCTAGCGCTTTTAATCTCCAAAATTATGGTCTGCAGTCATAAAAAGAGGGGAAAAAAAGAAGGAAAGCGAAAATGAGAATTCCCCCGCTAACAGAGGCAAAGCACTAAACAAAAACAAAACACAACAGACAAAAACCGAAGCCCTAAAATACTCACCCTCAGAGCAAGGCCGGCTATGATCCACGACAAGGTAACATTATCCAGCTCTTTGAGGGTTTTGCCCTCCACTTCGGAGCAAAGAAGGTCAAGGGAAGCGACTACGTTCTCCGTATTTTTAGACAGATCCTGATCCATGGGGATCGCAATAGTCCTCGTAGATACCTCCAGCCTCACCTCGAGCTGGGTAAACCCTTTCTCCATCATCCTCATGTCAGCAACGTCAATGTCTGAACTCGTCTCATAGTCATCTTCGGCGATGCCTTTGCCTCTCCCATCAACCGGAAAAGAAGTATCATTGGTTGTCTGCGAAGTTAACAGTGCCTCTTGTCGTGAAGTATCTGAAGCCCCAGTGGCTGGCCCTTCAGCTTCCGTCATCGCATAAGGGAGAGACACGCCCTCGTCGGCCTCCGTCGACCTCAAAATCTCAGACACTGGCCCGACATCGTCTTCAATGACAATAGTCGCCGTCTCACAAAGCGTAAAGTCACCCATCATTGAGTCAACGACCCGGGAAACCCCATTGCCAACGTACACCGATCTCCTCTTACAAGGCATCAGGTCTTCATCACCTGGAAACGACTCTTATTTCCTCATCTATGAGACGATACAAGGGAGAATCCGAAGCTTCCGCCGCCGAAGTCTCCATGGACAAAGAAGGAATTGATGTAGAAGCAGTAGCGGGCAGAACCGAGGATAATAAGGATAATAGTGCCAAAGAGGCAGCAACTTTCCTCTTACGGAACGTAGGTGCGGGAGCTCTCGGCCTCTTTGAGGACCCCCTTGCTGAAATTAAGGGAAGTACAAAAGGATAAGAAAGCCAGTCAAAACAAACCACAAAAGAGAAATAACTACCAGGACAAAGACAAGAGTAACTTACCAGTCGAGGGGGAGCTGGCCCAAACATTTTGAAGAAGCCCGGCCACTCGCAAATCCCCGCGATGTGAGGGAGGACTTGACCGACCCAACCAAAAATGTCCTCGACCAAAGGAGGAGGCGAGGTCTTGGCTGCATAAGAAAAGGACGAGAGTTCAGAATCCACAACTAAGCAAAATAAACCAAGTACCTACATGCAAGGGAGTGAGGCGCTTACGAGTGCAATTCCAGGCTTCAGGGACGTCACGACCCCAATTTTCCTCCGTAGGATGTCGTGATGGCACATAGTCTCTAAGACTAGGTAAGCCTAATAATTTGCGGCATAAATGAATAATAAATTGAACTCCAATCTCAACACATGATATATAAATATAATGCTGCAAATCCATAATTTCAACTCCCAAAACCCGGTAGAGATAAGTCACAAGCTTCTAAGAGAAAATACTAAGTATCTCTATATATCAAGTCTAAAGAGAATAAGGGAAACAACATAATAAGGATAGAAGGGGACTCCGAGGTCTACGGATGCTGGCAGATATACCTTGAAGTCTCCACGTATAGTCCAACTCACTAGTAACTGGCCTGGTAGGAAGAACCTGGATCTGCACAAAACTATGTGCAGAGTGTAGTATGATTACTCCATAACGGTACTCAGTAAGTGCCAAGCCTAACCTCGGTAAAGTAGTGACGAGGTCAGGTCAGGGTCCTACTGGTTTAAAAGCTAAGCAAGGCAGAAGATATAATAATATTTTGAAATGACTAAGAATTTAAACAACAAGAAGTTTCAGAAAAATAACAGCCCATCAATTAGAGGTAAACAACATGGGCACTCCCGAGGTACCGCCTCGTAGTCCCAAATGTAAATATGCAAGACATGGTGGATCTCCCGAGTAAATGCCTTGTAGTCCCAAAGTAAATATGCAATACATGGAGATCTCCCGAGTAAACGTCTCGCAGTTCCAAAGTAAATATGCAGTACATGGGAATCTCCCGAGGAACCGCCTCGTAGTTCCAAAGTAAATATGCATGCAATACAGGGGGATCTCCTGAGGAACCGTCTCGTAGTCCCAAAGTAAATATGCAGTACATGGGGATCTCCCGAGGAACCGCCTCGTAGTCCCAAAGTAAATATGCACCAGATATCTAAAGGAACAACAAATTTACATCAAGAAGTCTTACATTTAAAGGTATAATTCAAATCAAGGGAAGCAGGTAATTCAACTAAGCATGTTGCACAAATTGCAAGTAAGAGTTAACGCATGTAGACA
>AWOL01S0010312.1:24910-61795 GCA_000715115.1 Nicotiana otophora | reverse complement strand
CCCCCCAGCATAATGAATGTAAGCATGTATGAGACATAACACATGTGGCAACATCATATGGACTCAAGAGATCGTTATGGAACCCATACACAAAATCACAAACGTAATCTGACGCTCATTATCCATAAGATGGACGGAGGAGACTATCCCTATTCTAGGGAGAAAATGAGTATGTACATGAGATACAAAGATTAATTAACTCATTAGGAACCCTCAATAATTAATTTAGAACTAGGGAACTCAAGATTTGTCCATCTCTTCAAATGCTAAAAACTTTCGGCAGTGTTTCCCCTAAAACTTGATGATCCCCAAAAATATCAGAAAGCACCACAATATACATGGGAATAAATACCTGGCCAAGATGATAGCATTAAACTAAAGAATATCTAGTTATCCACAATAGTGTCAAACGATCGCCAAAACGGAATTGTGGATGTAATGTCGACTCATAGCGGCTAACTTGTGATATGAAAGTCTAACTCTTACTTAGGAATTATCTAAGCATAAAAACATGATAATTACGCTTATGTAATCTTAATTGAATCTATTAGAATCATATGGGTTTAGATATACATAAAACATCAAAGGAAGGGAACAAACGAAATTCCAGATGGCATAGGCCAAATGGGCGATTTGTCCTTTTGCTGTTGTTATGTTTTGAACTTCCAAACTAAACTATTTCCTTCCATAATTCACATATGGAATTTAATTACATACAATGATACAATACATTCTGATATTTCCCTTGAACAGCCATAAAACATCAAGAAAAAAGGCTAGAACATAGCTAAACCAGATCATGCCGAAAAGGAAATGAAAACCCTACATACCTCCTATGTTCTTGCTTCCAAACACTATTCCCTTTGATCCACATCCTTAATTAAGTTTGTATAACAAAAATACAGTGGTGAAAATATTCCCTAACCACGAAGCTCTTACAAAACACGAGTTATAACTAGAAAGGGGGATGGCAAAGTATTGCCTATGTCGTAAGGATTGCATTGATGTGTTCACATCTTGATTTTGAATTGTTGATGATGGAATTGCTTCAAAACCCTAAGGATGCTTTTAGGATATCAATAGAGAATTTTTAGGTCTGATTTGGGTCGATATGAGCCTCAGAGATGAAGGCTACAACTTTATATAACAAGATAAATTTCAACCGACCTTGTGGGTCCCAAATGGAGCTGCTTGCGCAGTCTCGTGAAAACACGAATATCACTCCACTCCTATGTTGTATCGACGAATGGGTTAATGCGTTGGAAAGTAGACTCACAGATATTATAATTTTTCTGTATATCATTTTCACTCCCCGACCTCAAGGAGCGCGACCGGCGCTCAACCAAGATACCCTGGTTAAGCAGGCCTGAGAGATGCCTTCTACCCAACCTTGCCCATTAACAATATAAGAATCAGTACAAGTGATTACCAAAAGAAGAGTCAAGTGTTCTATATTCCTTTTCCATTACTCAAAGTATATTCATTTATGATTTTCAAAATATTACAAGTTTATATATATGATGAAAAATATGTTTTCAAAAATACCAACACTTCTAGTTCAATTCCCAACATCAAACACCACCACACTATGTCTATGGAGCCTCTAAGTACATCAGAAAAGTAGATTGGAAGTGACGGCGACAAGACCCTAACTATACCTCAAAGAAAAAAATACATCGTCAAATGACATAAAGCCTTGGACAAAGTAGGGCTCACCAAAACTTGCTGAGTAGAGAGTAACTGCTAATGAGGATCATGACCGCCAGCTGATGAACTACCTTCATCCATTGAAGATGCAACACCCCCGTCAAAAGGTAAGTTAGCACATATGGATTAGCACTAGTATGTAAAGCTAAATGTCCTCTTACGAAATAGAATGCCAAAGAAAGCAGGGGAAACACCATGGAAGCAACAAGTAAAAATCAATGATATCCAATTGCCAAGGTAAAACATAACAATTTAATAATACGAAAATAATATATATTTTTGGTTGGGAGAACATTAGCACCGATATACCACCTTGTTTTTAGCACGGAGTCCTATCACGCCTGATCGGCTAGGCCATCTCCCCATGGACAATATGGTTTGACATGTGATGCGAAAAACGTTGTTACTAAGAGTAGTACCACCATGTGCGCAATATGGCATCCGATCTCAACCCGATCGGCTAGGCCATCTTCCTACATATGCCGTATGGGTTGACTTTCCAATTCACAGCTAATATCAATCTCATCCTAGATAAGGTGAAAAATCACAATCCACCACAATCCACCACAATCCACCCGTACACCAGCTTATGTAGTTTCGGGTGTGGGCCTTATGACCCACCCTTCCTCGGTTTGCTAATGATACTCCCACAAATATTATTTTTTGTTTATTTACACAAGGTAACATAAATACAATTGTATTCACCTCATCATCTTTCACATTATATAAATCTTCATTAGTATTTTTAACCACTCACAACAACAGTATTTCCTTGGCTCTTTTGTCCATTCACAAGTTTCTTTATTCATGGCACGATGGCCGTATTTCAAGTTCCACACTTCCATTTCTTTCCTCTCATGTATCATCATCATAAATATCAACATATATAATATTCAGAAATCACAACTTTATGTTCATTGGAAATAAAGACTTTAAACATAATAGATTTCTTTACATGAAATAGAGTAAAATGATTTTCAATTGAAGCGTAAGTTAAAATCATAGACGAGTAACACACCATTTATTCTTGAAATACTTTTCCCAAAAAGGGCAATACACAATTTCAAATCACTTCTTTCATTTTCAAACATCTTTAGAGATTATCAACAATATGAGTTTTCGAAATCAAGGTCTTAAGTATATATATGAGCAATAGGAGTTTTGGACGCATGGAAAATTCTTTCCAAGTTAAGCATAATGGACATTCATTTGAAACACGACTAAAAGTAATAACATTTTAATACACATATCATACTTTGAACACGTTCCCAAAGGATAACATAATATGATAAGAGCATCCTGAACACATTTTGAACATACATATATATAAATATATTTCGACACAAGGTTCATTCTGAATATTCCAATTTATTAGGAACTTGAGCCAACCATACTTGAAACTTGCTGAAACATCATGGAATTCAATTCTAAGAGAGTAGTTTAGCCAACATACTTGAAATTCACTCCTTAATAGTACTACGGTGTTCCACCACACTAAATAACTTTAATCTACAACAATGCAACACTTTGGTACCAATATTAGTAATATTTCTATACTTTAAGTCATTTAGACTTTTAATCAAACATCTAACACGCATATCATTCTACAACCTCCTTCAATGGAGTTTCTTCACCTAACAACCACCTTTCATACCAATAATTTACCTTACCATCATATCTAGGCCATCCACAACTTCCATTAGCACATGCATGCCCAATAATTCACACATAAACCATCAATCTCATTAATTAAACCATTTTATAATCTCTACAACAGCAACACACCCTAATTTAGGCACTTATGGCTTCCAATCACCATCCCATAAGTCCTAGCATATATTTAATAAATAAATAATCACCATAGAGTAGTTATAGATGGTAGACATACCTCTCGTGGTGAGTCTCTTAAAATTCCCAACTTGTAGTGTTCTTGACCAATTTGGGGATTTGAATGGAAATCTATGGATCTTCAAGATTAATCCTAGTTAATATAAGTGTTTAGGAGTAGTAATCAACACACAATTACTCCAAAAACATTACCTTGGTTCATGGGAGGGAAGTATAGGACGAGTTCCCCTTGATATGAAAACCCTATCTCAAAGAAATGACTTAGCCCCTTCTCTACCTGGCCTTGTGTTACGCCATGGCCCGGGCGTAACACTGCACTCGATGCCTGACAGCATGTGACCGAGCAAACCAACTGTATGGATGGATCAACATGTGGTATAATTGTAAGCTGGATATAAATATACAACATGATGATCTACTAAAGACTCTTACTGAAATATCATAGATGTAGAAAACAATGAAAAGTCTGCAAGTGTAAATGAGAAGCCAACAAGACTAACACATAAAAGTCTGCTACCAGCTGACTGATTGAAATATAGTCTACAAAGCCTCTAAGTATACTGTAATGCTAACTATTTACCGGGACAAGGTCCCTGGCATACCTTACTTCTAAATTACTATAAAGCCTGAAGACTAAAAAAAGGATAATGCCTCGAAAGACTAGGCTCACCAATAACTGATACAAGATGTCCTTGCAAGCAGAATCGTCAACCTGTAAATAGTTACCTGCATTGCGAGATGCAGGCCTCGGGTAAAAAGGGACGTCAGTACATTTAAATTGCATTGGTATGTAAAACAACTGAAAAAAGAACTGTAAATACTAAAACTGAAATCGAGCTGATAACCGAATACTACAAATGACCGTTAACTGATAACTGGAACGATAACTGCTAAAAGAGAAACTGAAATGATAACAGATAACTGATAACTGAACTAAACAAAGGAAGTAAGGATATGAATACTCCCTCTTCTGAACGATGAACTACCTATCTATCTGAATATTAAACTGCAGCCTCAGGCCCAATATATAAGTGAACAAGCTGCGGCCTCGGGCCCACGTATACGTATACATAAGGGCTCCCTCATGCCCAAAAATACATAAAGCATAAACTGCAGTCTCAGGACCGAAGATGCATAAAGCATAAACCACGGCATCATGCCCAAATACAGGTGTTCAACATTCAGGAATTTAGAATTAGTAACTGAGAATCATACTACAATATATGATACTAAACTACTAAACTATACTGAGTTACATGATACTGGAATGCTGAATAGAACTAGACTGAGACATGTATTCATAATAAATTGATTAGTCATAACCGAAGCTCATAGGATATTGAACGATTATGAAACTATGCCATCTAGAGAATAGAAGTTCTACAACTATTCACGGGACTAAGGCATAATTACTTTCTGAGGAAACTCGTAGCCGTCATAAAGAATGGGTCGTAGGGAGAATCATAAGCATTCCCAAGCGTAAATAGAGTTAGCCTCACATACCTTAGCTCTGGCACTTTTTAAGAGTATTAGGATGTTCGTCGCCTCTTTCAACGATAATCTACGTCAATATATATATATATCAATAGGAACCAATATTAGCAGTAATGCTCCCATTTTAGTAACTTAGGAATTTTATCAAACACCTTATGGGTGTAAAGCCTTATCGCCCTTTGTAATTGCTCTTTTCTTCACCAAGTTCACATTCTACTACTTCTAGGTGGTTCTACAATCCCAAATAGATGTAACTAACACCATTTCTCATCACCCAAATATTTACAACAATCATAATTGAACAATCCAAAACCCTAGTTCTTATGGTTATCTTTAACAAATCCATTTACTATTCTCCCAAAAACTTATCAATTCATAGTTATAAATGATTATGGAGGAGAAGCATTACCTTTTCAAAGTTCACTCCTCTTGAATTCGAGTATTAGGGATTCCTTTCTCAACAATGGTATATCGACTGAATATCTAATGAGTGGAAGGATTTACCCATGTTAATAAGGTGTTGGAGAATTGAAATTAACTTAGAATTATCGTTAGAACTTACCTTGGATGATTGAGGGACCTTGGGGAAGTTAGGTTCTTGAGTGCTTCCCTTTCTAGAGTAGGTTTTTGTGTTAGGGGTATGGGGGAACGAGGTGGGGATTTTAAATAAGTGAACACGTCCCAAAATTAAGGAGGAAAATAAAAGTAGCTCGGATAAACCTCGCCGGCGGGAGGCATCGTCAGGGGTGCCAAAATAACCGTGCAAGGCGCCAAAATTATAGTGCCTTGCGCCGTTTGGTGCGCTGAGGATGATCCCCTGGACAGGGCCTTGTACTATATGGGGCACTGAGTTTTTGTGGCCTTGAACTTACATAACTCAGTCTCGGTCTTGATTCTAAAACAATTGTTTCCACCCATACTCATCCCAATAGGACTTCACATGTCTAAAAGGAAACATTAATACTCATTTAACGCATCCACAAGTAATCCGAATTTGCGAAGTGTTACATTATCTCCCCTTTGGGATCATTCATCCTCGAATGATTGTCATGACTGTAACTATGGCTGACTCTTGACTTTAAACGGTTCTGGTGGAAATATGTGAACATTGAACTTTAATGAACACTTGCATACTAAACTAAAAGAATACAGGATTACCGATGTGCTGAGATACTGAACTGAATCGCTACTGAAGTGAATTGTAACTGAACTGACTAGACACTAAGCTGATTGAATACTAAAAGACATGGAGATTATAATATAAGTTCTGAATGAGAAGGATAGCTACTTTCGACATTTCTCCAAAATACCTGCCAACTAATAGAGCATAACTAGCTTCATAGGGCATCATAATACGCATAACATGAAACATATACATGAATCCTAGTCTGTTATGGATACGTCAATTATGAACTAACATGGATATATGAATAATGAACTTGCATGAATATTTGAGTACCGAGCTGACGTGAATATCTAAGCATTAAACTGACATCAATATCTGAGTACTAGGGTGACATGAATATTTGAGTACTGGACTGACATGAGTATCTGAGTACTTGAACAGACATGAATGTTCTAACATGATATCTAAATATTGGAAACATAGATATTGTGACATGAGATCTAAACACTGGAAACTTGAATGCTATAACATGATACGTGAAATACTGCATGTACAACCACCAATTCTGGTGTCAACTCTAACTCGTAAGCTACATGCCAGATACTTCGTAAGATTCTATACGGCCAGATGTATCTGGTACTGAGCTTTCCTTTCTTCCCAAATCTTATAACACCTTTCATAGGCAAAAATTTTAGAAACACCCAATAATCGACTTGAAACTATAAGTCTCTATGTTGCATATTCGACTAGGACCTTTGTCGACTCTAAGCTGTCTTCAAATGCTCTTGAATCAACTTGACTTTCTTTATAGACTCATTGTGTTACACCCCATGTTCTCGTACGTAAAAGTACGCCATGAGTAAATTGATGAAATCTTGGAAATGAGATATTACATCCCGCATTTTCGTACGTTAAAGTTTTTTCATAAGTTAATCGTTGTAAGTCCGGGAATGGGATTATTTTTAGATTATAAGTAGTATGATACTTCAAACAAGGGATGAGTAAATTCATGAAGATGATAGGGTAAGCAAATCGAAGAAAATAAATTTCATCGAAGTTTGACATTTTACGATGAAATATGGCCCAAGCTAAAATACCACATGACCATCATAGTAAGGTACCGGGTGCCCGTCGCAGCCCATCGGTTTGAGTCGTGACAAAAAGGTAAGTAACTAGGGATAATTTTAGGCGAGGAAGGACATCAAAATTTTTGTCGAGTATACGATGTAATAGACTCACAGCTTTACAAGAGTCAGAGGAAATAAGGAAGAAGGCTTCAACCTAAGCTCAGTGACCTAAAGAGGGAATGGTCTTATAACCACCGTCTCATAAACAATATTGTATGCACTCCATAAGAAAGTAGAACCTACCATGGCTAATGAACGGGAAGTAAAATCAGGAGTGATATTCAAGATCATATGAGTTGTATGGAATTCCAATATGTGTAGGAACTAAGATAAGCTAAATATGCACGCAACAAGGGGGTGGAAGACCAGGAAAGGTAATATCTTACATTTAAAGAAAGCTAAGAAGGAACGGAAGGAATTATTCGATCAATGATCCAGAGTGATTTGCGTTATGAATGCACTCAAGATTTCGGAGTATTATCCATGCATCATATATGTTGATAATCATACAGTCATAGAATACTCTGGTATAAGTTAAAAGAAAGAATTGAGCCCAGGGCATAGACAAAGGATTGAGTTGTTGGAAAATTATATCATGGATATTCTAGAACGCCCATGAAAGGCTAAAGTAATAACTAATACCATGATTCGCAGATCGGAAGATAGCTTAAGCCTACATAAAGGTTGATCAGAAAGGGGAGGACACTAAAGAGTTACATCAACCAAGTAAATCAGGAGTCTAATTATTAGACCCAGAAAAGTATAGACCTCGTGATTGAGAACATTGCAGGATCACTCTTAAATATCAGAGGTACAAGAGATATAGTGCAGTAGCCATATTCTATAACGGCTCTACAATAAAGCCCGGTAGAAGAGTACCAGCCTCATAAGAAGTCAGTATGAAGCTCCCACCAAATTGTGTATGTACTAGAGGTGCAGGTATTATAAGAGAGCTTCAAGTTGTGGATATGAATTATACCTGTGTGAAAGCAAGGTCATGAAAGAGATAGAATATGTGATGCGGGATTTTAAGGTAAATAAGGTAAAGGTGAACAACGTACGAGATACTCAAATGTAGAAGGTTGTGAATAATCCATAGTACAAATAGAAGGTTAGAAGCGTTGGGATTCAGTATCCAAGAATGATAGCAGCGTCGTCAGTAACATATCTTCCAGTCGATTTTTTCTAGGTATCGAGAGGTCCAGTTAAGAGAATAAAGAAAAGTTAGAGATGATGTGATGTCTTGCTTGATGTTCCAGAATAACATAAGGAAATCTATGGTGCAAGCAAGTTGAAGGAAGGTTGTGAATAGTATAAATATATACGTATAGGTCGCAAGCTATTGTATGGTAAAGCGACAAGGTTTTAGGAAGACAGGACTAAGAATAAGAAAGGGCGAGTGAGAAGGTGATGAGAATGGATAAGTCCTCAGGATTAAGCCCGTGAAAACAAGAGAGTTGATGGTTTCTCTATGTTATATCAAGCTCAGTATAGTTCGAATGAACGCAAAAGAGTCTAATGAAGATGTAATGCTGCTATGGTAGTAGAATGAAGATGTAATTATGATAGATGAAGGATGACGTATAAGCCTTCGATTGTCCACATAAGGTAAATCACATTGGGATGCTACGAAATATGATTATGGAAATATAGCATTGTATCGCCCCCAGGTGGATCAGGAAAATTACTTCAAATGATCCTCAATGCAACTTGAGCCCTAGTGATTACGTAAGAAGTTTCAAGTTATCAGTGGTATATTGTAGAACAATAACGAGGTGAATCAACGATGGATGGACAAAAGTCACAAAGTATGAGATGAGATTAGGCCGTCATTCTTAAGATAAACAGTAATGAGAAAGCATTAAAGGACATAGATTTATGCATATAGGATAAGCAACGAGAGTAACCTCGAGTTTGGTAGCAGACATCAATAACAATAAAAAGTAAGAGTTATGGTATAGTATGACCTACCTAGATGCAGTAAAGTCATACGAATGGATAACCGGGTCTATGAAATAAGATATAGCAATATTCATAAGTTCAACAAAGTACCGAGCAGAGAACTTCAGTGTACTTCTAGATGCCCAGAGGGATATCTTATCAAGCTCTGTATGTGCTTACAAAGTGAGGCCTAGATATTGGCTAAAACCTTAAGGAAAAAGGATAAAAGAGTCGCATAGGCACACATGCAAGGAAAAAGTCATACAGGCTGCATGAAAGAAGGTAGCAAGAGTTACGAGATTGGAAGAATTTCGACCACAGACCGTGGTGTGAGAAAGAGGCCTAAAAAGGGAGATGCCCTTGCCTTTGGATTTATTCAAAGAAAAGCTTCCTAACTGGCAATAGGAGTATTAAGGTATTCGCAAGAGCTATGGGTTATGAGAATGATAAGTTCATCAGTCAACATTCGAGGATGAATGTTCCAAAGGGGGGGAGTGATGTTACACCCCATGTTTTCGTACGTAAAAGTACGCCATGAGTAAATTGATGAAAGCTTAGAAATGTGATATTACATCCCGCATTTTTGTACATTAAAGTTTCCTCTTAATTTAATCGTTGTAAGTTCGGGAATGGGATTATTTTGAGATTATAAGTAGTATGCTATTTCAAACAAGTGATGAGTAAATTCGTGAAGATGAGAGGGTAAGCAAATCAAAGAAAATGAATTTCATCGAAGTTTGACATTTTAGGATAAAATATGGCCCGAGCTAAAATACCCAGCATTTATGGACTAGTGCCATACAAGGTACCACATGACCATGATAGTAAGGTACCGGGTGCCCATAGTGGCCCATCGGTTTGGGTCGTGACACATTGACCAATTCTGTTTCGAACAACTCTGCTTCGCGAACTTCGAACCAACCAATCGGTGATCTACACCTTCGCCCATACAAACCATGTTTTTCAAATAAGCGAGATAATCTTATTGTAAGGTCCATATTTACCATCTCCACTAAAGGATATGTATATTCTATAGTAAAACACTAGGATTTGTACTACTTTACTTTCACTTGCTGATAAATCAGACACTTGACCGCAAAGTCTGTGACGTTCTTTTTCATGTCGTTCCACCAATAAATCTTCTTGAGATCATGATAAATCTTCGGGGAACCTCGATAGATATAATACTTGGAATTATGGTCTTCTAACATAATACTCCCTCTCTATGTCCGTTTATGTCTTGAACACACAATCCGTCTTGGTACCTCAAAGTACCATCATCTCCCCTAGTTCAAAAGCCACCATCTTATGCATCTTAATACGCTCATTCAACTTCCAACAAGTAGGGATCTCCTTAAGTTCAGGTACTAAGGAGGAACAAGTCCTATTCTAGAAAACAATTCCACCACCTTCGGAATCCGAAAGTCGGACTCCTAGCTTGACTAAGCAGTGAACTTCTATCACCATAGTTCTCCTGTCTGCCTCAATCATGAGGTATACTTCTCATACTTGATTATCTGTTTAAGGTACATCCTGAAAACACTTATATTATTAATGTGAGTTAAGTCCTTAACCAGTACACCGATGATTAGAGTCTCGTGCCATGACACTACCCTCATAATACATAACGGGGCATGATTTTACAGTTTTTATATCCTATGCTAAAATATGTGGGTTTTAAATCTCCAACCGGACTTACTGATGATTTTCACAACTCCCCCTTAAACCAAATGTTAAGGTCTCGTACTTGCGGATCCTTCCCTTTTTTTGGGTATCCGACCAACTTTCCTTATTTTCTGCAATTCTATGCACTTTACGTCAGTGATGGCTCATCATCCGACTTACTTCTGAGAAATCTTTCTTACTAGGAAAAACCAAATTACTTGCATAAACGGAAAGCTGATGTATTCACAACTATCATACACTATCTTAATGATTTATCTTTGCTCACACTGTCGATCTTGGGGAGACCCCTTTTTGAAAATTAATAAAGGCTATTCTTTTGTAGTTGGCTCTCTTACTACCTAGCTGATTTTTTTTGTTCTTCCACTGTCACTGTACTTCTGGTTTAACTTAAATTCTTTGGATTCTAACACACATTCGATATTTCAAACTGTCATCCACTAACTAAAGTTAACCTGGCTAAGTGAATCAAATTGTGCATCTATTAACTCTGATGAAATTGCTAATTCACTGTATTAACTCAAAATTTACTTACTATTCTTTTACTAACCACCTGCTATAATCATGTATTCTTGTTCTACTTTGGATAACTAAAGTGAAGCATAATGTTATTTCAAACTTCCCTTACCATCCGACCCTATTCTACGATCGCATACTATCTTTGTTTTTTTTTAAATGCACATGGATCACACTTAGGGAAATTTCACCTCTCTTAGATGAAATTGGAATATCAAACCCCCAAACTTTCTTTACACTTCAAAATCATATCAGACTATAAACATATGTGGTAAACACTTAGTCACATAACCTAAGGGGAACTGTCATATCCTTTATCTCACAATAATAGCTGCTCTTATGGTAACTTACTAATGTGGTATTTTCTAGTTCTAATATGAATAAATCTTAACAACTTAAAAGCATTCCCTGAAATTTAATATCGGCTGCTCTTGCTTCTCAATTTGTACATCATATCTTCTTAGTCATGCATGAGTCTTACGAAAAACACAACTTTGTATATAACAAATGTTTCTGACTCCTATTTATTTTGCCCTTAGGCTCTTTTTTTGTCCAAAACTATGGTCATCAATTCATGCCCGCTGCAATTAAATTCTTAACTTGTTACACCATGAGGTCTAACATCTGAAATATGATCATCCAAAATGTGGCTCTATTTACAAGAATTAAAATGAAATTGTTCTATGAGGTCAAAACACATATATATACGCTACTATACACAAACTTATCCTTCAGAGTATACCATCATCTGGTAAATTACTTTCTGCACCATCCGGCTTGTCTTGAGTCTTAATTTGTACCTAAAACACATGAATTTTTAGCAATAATCATTGTTACTTACATTTGCTTTTATCACCCATATACATCACTGTGTACTTAGAAGTCACCAGAATTTGGATACACTAAAAATTGGAGATCTAGTAACTAAATAACTGAATACTAGCATGCTGAATAACCATAAACCTACTAACTGAAAGACTGCATAACTGGTAACTGAGGTAAATTGATAACCATAAAACACGATAAATGCTTTTGTACTTTCTAATGAGGTTATGCTCTAATATTTACTACTATCCATTGTATCCCACTTTCAACATCCTCTTAAGTCTCATTTGTTACCAACCTGTACTCCATAATTATACCCTAGTGGTCTGTCACCCTCTCTAGGACCTTGGGTTTTTCCTACCTGTCGCTTAGGCATTCGATACGTCTGGATTTCGATAGGAAGAGAAGGATTCCTATTTCTCTATGTTTCATGGCATGATCTAGAATAGAAAGAAAGAATACAATCCTTAATGTCTTGATAGTTAACCATTTATATACATGGCCGACACACACATATAAATGAAACTCTACTGGACACGACTTCATAGACTCCCTAGAACACTTGAACCGAATGCTCTGATATCGAGCTCTGTCATGCTCCGAACCATGGCCTAGGCATAACACGACACTCGGTGCCTGACTGCATGTGACCGAACAAACCAACTGTATGGCTGGATCAACATGTGGTATAACTGTAATCTCGGTATAAATCAACAACATGATGGTCTACTAAAGAGACTGACTGAAATATCATATTTGCAGAAAATACTTAAAAGTGTGCAAGTGTATATGAGTAGCCGACAAGTCTAACACATAAAAGTCTGCTAACATCTGACTGACTGAACTATAGTCTACGAAGCCTCTAAGAATACTGAAATGTGAACTGTTTACCGAAAAAATTGGGGCTCACCAATAGCTGATACGAGATGTCCTAGCAAGCAGGATCGTCAACCTGTAAATCGTTACCTACATCGCAAGATGCATGCCCTGGGCAAAAAGGGACGTTAGTATATTTTAATTGCACTAGTATGTAAAACAACTGAAAGAAAGAACTGTAAATACTGAAACTGAAACTTAGCTGATAACTAACAATTGATAACAGAATGCTGAAATGATTGTTACCTAATAACTGAAATGATAACTGCGGAAAGTGAAATTGAAATGATAACTGATAACTGATAACTAAACTAAACAAAGGAAGTAAGGATATGATGAACCACATGTTAGTCTGAATATTAAAATACGGCCTCAGGCCCAATATATATATGCACAAGCTACGGCCTCGGGCCCAAGTATACGTATACATAATTGTGGCCTTAGGCCTAAACATGCATAAAGCATAAACTGCAACCTCAGGCACAAAGATGCATAAAGCATACTCTGCGGCCTCCGTCCCAAATACAGGTGTTCAACATTCAGGAATTTAGAATTAGGAACTGAGAATCATAATGCAATATATGATACTAAACTATTGAACTATACTGAGTTACATGATACTGGAATGTTGAATAGAACTAGACTGAGACATGTATTCATATTAAATTGCTTTGTCATAACTGAAGCTCATAGGATATTGAACTATTATGAAACTATGACATCTAGAGAATAGAAGTTCTACAACTATTCATATGACTAAGGCATAATTTACTTTCTGAGGAAACTCGTAACAGCCATAAAGAATGGAACATATGTTGAATCATAAACATTCCCAAACGTAAAGAGAGTTAGTTAGCCTCACATACCTTGGCTCTGGCCCTTTTTAAGAAGTATCACTATGTTTGTCGCCTATTTCAACAATAATCTACGTCAATATATATATATCAAGGCGAACTAATATTAGCACTAATGCTCCTGTTTTAGTAACTTAGGAATATTATTAAACACCTTATGGGTTTAAAACCTCATCGACCTTAGTAATTGGTCGTTTCTTCACCAATTTCTCATTCTACTACTTCTAGGTAATTCTACAATCCCAAATAGATGTAACTAACACCATTTCTCATTACCTAAATGTTTACAACAATCCAAAGCCCTAGTTTTTATGGTTCTTTTTATCAAACCTATTTACTATTCTCCCAAAAACTTATCAATTCATAGTTATAAATGATTAGGGAGTAGAAGCATTAGCTTTACGAAGTTCACTCCACTTGAATTCGAGTTCTAGGGCTTCCTATCTCAACAATGGTATTTCGACTGAATATCTAAGGAGTGGAAGGATTTACCCTTGTTAACAAGGTGTTGGAGAATTGAAATTAACTTAGAATCATCATTAAAACTTACCTTGGATGATGGAGGGACCTTGGGGAAGTTAGGTCCTTGAGAGCTTCCCTTTCTAAAGTAGGTTTTCAAGTTTGGGGTGTGGGCGAATGAGGTAGGTCTTTTAAGTAAGTGAACACGTCCCAAAATTAAAGAGGAAAATAAAAGTTAATCAAATAAACCTCACCGGCGTGAGGCATCATCAGAGGCTCTGAAATAACAGTGCAAGGAGCCATCGGAGGCGCCGAATCAAATGAGGCACTGAGTTATTATATGAGGCACTGAGTTATTATGGCCTTGCACTGTATATGGCCGTGATTTTTGATGGCCTTGCACTATTTAAGGCTATAAGACGGACCTCTGATAACCTTAGTCGATTCTATTGAATTTTATACACCTCGGTCTCGATCTTGATTCTAAAACAATTGTTTCTACCCATACTCATCCCAATAGGACTTCACATGTCTAAAAGGTCACATTAATACTCATTTAACGCATCCACAACTAATCCGGATTTACTAAGTGTTACACCTTCGGGATATTTATAGGGCTCCTATGTGCGTGGTCGTACACATGGGCAAGTGACCGCATATCTGGCCGCGCACATAAGGTACAACCCCCCTATATGCGCGGTCATGCATATGGCATAGGTCCGGTAAAAGGGCCATAATTTTCTATAGTAATATCCACATGACGAACGATTTGATGATTTGGAAACTAGACTCAAAGGGATTTAATTTGATAGGTACATCACCATCTAAGTCTTTATATTTTGGGAGTGGCATTCGTTTGAAGCCGGGTCTTGTGCTAATTGAGACATCCTTTCCACTTAATGCATCCAACTTCTTCCACACAAATTCTTGCCATTCACAAAACTCCTTAGTATGATCCAACACACCTTAAGCATATATTTTCATTTCAAAATGATATGGTTCTATCATATAGGTATCCTTTAATACTCGAATACGTAATCCGCAAATATCGTTTGAGCTATTTAAAATCTTAAATCATTAGGAAATTTTAACGAGGCCTTACATTCTCCCTCACTTAGGATCATTTGTCCTCAAATGAGGGTTAGAGTCCGCCACAGATACCCAATATGACTTAAATCTTTATCCACACATCAAAAGCTCAAAAATTTGGTTAACTCCCCCAATTTACAGAAAATTCGGCAGAGTCTCCCATGTAATTGAGCCTAACCACTTCCCAGAGAACCACTAAAACAACTCCTAACAACACATCCACAACACAACAAGGCATAAAAATATATATTAATAACACCGACCTCAATATCAAGGGCATTACATTATCAGAAGTGGTACCTTGACATGAACTGCACCCATTTAAATCATAACACATAGAAAGTACCTTTTGAACCACAACTATTTGGCTCTACAAACAAGTAAGAATATTTCATTTCCACAACACACTCGGCCTTTGAGGTGACCCTACTTGACTCACTGACTTAGCTATATCACTTTGACGGAGGCAATCCCAACTTCTGGACTTATCTAACAAGGATGACCATAAGCTACCTATCAAAAGCAAATTATCTACTTTACATTCAATAGCTTCCACCTGAACGATAGACAAAAGGTCTTCCAATTACCCTTTTTAACGTAGACA
Organism: Nicotiana otophora; assembly: GCA_000715115.1. Lineage (NCBI taxonomy): Eukaryota > Viridiplantae > Streptophyta > Magnoliopsida > Solanales > Solanaceae > Nicotiana > Nicotiana otophora. The sequence continues at coordinate 45,646 of AWOL01S0010312.1, read as the reverse complement.
CATGAAACACCGGGTGCATAGAGGACAATGATGGAGAAACATCATACTTGTAGTTTGGGATATTTCTTTCAAGATTCCACAAGGCCAAATGTGCACTACACCGACTTTACCTTTATTAACAACTCACATATTATATTCATGTAGAAATCTTGAGAATAACCTATTCACTTCATTCAACTCCAAATATCTATGTCGGACACCCAAACAAAACCCTTGGCGACCTTCAACCATTATTCTAGGATGTGATAGAATGAATATGATNCAACAAAGCATCAAAATATATATTAATAACACCGACCTCAATATCAAGGGCATTACATTATCAGAAGTGGTACCTTGACATGAACTGCACCCATTTAAATCATAACACATAGAAAGTACCTTTTGAACCACAACTATTTGGCTCTACAAACAAGTAAGAATATTTCATTTCCACAACACACTCGGCCTTTGAGGTGACCCTACTTGACTCACTGACTTAGCTATATCACTTTGACGGAGGCAATCCCAACTTCTGGACTTATCTAACAAGGATGACCATAAGCTACCTATCAAAAGCAAATTATCTACTTTACATTCAATAGCTTCCACCTGAACGATAGACAAAAGGTCTTCCAATTACCCTTTTTAACGTAGACACATGAAACACCGGGTGCATAGAGGACAATGATGGAGAAACATCATACTTGTAGTTTGGGATATTTCTTTCAAGATTCCACAAGGCCAAATGTGCACTACACCGACTTTACCTTTATTAACAACTCACATATTATATTCATGTAGAAATCTTGAGAATAACCTATTCACTTCATTCAACTCCAAATATCTATGTCGGACACCCAAACAAAACCCTTGGCGACCTTCAACCATTATTCTAGGATGTGATAGAATGAATATGATCATAGATTTCCTACCCAATAGGTTTGATCATGGAATGATACTTTCTCTTTGATAGACTGGAACCACTACTATCGGTAGATTTAATACATGGAAGAACAACGGGGTTCGAGATTGAGCAGGAATTGTTCAGGAATTTATTAATGTGCTGAGCAGGGCATTACAGGAGGTTATATCCTAAGGGATGTGATGGTTACTACCAATAGTGCTAACATGATTAATTATTGTGATGTCATCATTGATTCGACAAATGAGGCATAGAGTTAAGTAGTAGATACGGATAATGTGAAAACCATGTACATGAGCCTATGATGTAAAAGAGGTGAGTCGTTAGCATCAGTTATTCTTGGAAGGAAACTATTTATGCAAGGGATAGTAACAATTATTCCATTCCATATGTGCCTTGCCCGACAATAGTAAGCTTTCAGGAGAAATAGTCAGGTACGTGTCACCAGTTACCTCCTTGAGTGTAGGGAAAATCAGTTTAGCTCAAAATGAGAAGATTCTTACACCATGAATGTGTTTGTGATTTCAAAAATACATGAAGTTGTGTTACGCCCTTAACAGTATTTGACACAAGAAAACTACGCCCCAAGCCTACCCGGCTGAAAAAGAGGTTGGTCACTAGTGGGATTATTATTATGACAACTTATTCCTTCCCGATGGTTGATTCTATATGAGAGGACTAGAGATACGATAAACGTGACCCTTAAACTAAATATGTTCATGATAGGTGCCTACTAATCTGGAATATCTAATTCCAACCTTTCACGAGTGAGACCATGTACTTAGGACATCTTAATATTAGGGTTAAATCATGCATTGGTTAGAATGATTCTAGTGGGTAATATGATGCTCCGGGGAAAAAGACAAATAACTCCTATCCACCCAGGGATGTGGAACACTAAGGGTAGTAAACCCTCCACATAGGACAATGACATACTCAATGATTTACTAACTAAGGAACACGGTCAGTACATGTTGTAGAGGTTTAAAGAGAAAATGAACATTTGTTATGAGCTGGACACATTTCTGCTATAATAACTTCCAAACTGCAATGACATGCCACATCATGGGCAACTACAATACTAGGAACAAAGTGAGCTACTTAATGCAGAATGTCCTAAGTGGACATATAAGTCATACTAAGATGGGCAAACAATGGAAATTCTTAGGATGAATTTGTGAGGATCCCAATTTTTAGAGTATCTTTATGCAGACAATTGACCCTCTCACTTGAAATGTACACATATAATAGGTGCTAAGATATGCTTTTATGTTACTTGGATAGGGAAAAGGATCTTATGACTATATTCACAAAGGGAGAAAAGTGACTGTTCAAACCATAGGTGTCACCTGCACAGGAAAGAGCGAGTGGTTCAAGAAGAATCTCAACACTGGGCTGCTTTACATTGTACTTGATACCACATACGTAATCTTTACGATGGTTCATGAATAAGCACAAGGGAGTAGATGTTATCCATTTGGAACAAAAGGTTCTGCAAGGAATTCAATAGGTATAGTCCCTTGTGGATAATTTAGGGAAGCAAGTTGGAATTATTAACCTTGGCTTGCGACTCAATTCAAAGAAATCATTATAGAAATCAATTCCTCAAGAGGTTGCAAGTAAGACAATTGTGATAACGAGGCTTCACAAATGATATGTCTCGTTCAAAGAGTGGATACAAAGAACGACTCATAAAGTTGTTCCGGTTCTATCACAAATTCCATAGCAACATAAAGAATGGCATATGACAAAGTGGAACCGGGGTCAATAAGAGCATATACATCTTGAGATTGGATAGTCAATATACTTGTAACTATATCTGGATAAGCCTCCAACTTTTGACGCCTCCTCATTACATAAAACTTGTTGGGCCCTCCCGAGCTCTTGATACAACCCTTAGCTGCTCCATGCCTTGCGGGTGCTATAGTGCCTCCAGCTGGGGGAGGCGTTGTGGATGAAGTAGTTGCAGAACTGGCTGGCTATGCCACATCTCTGCCCATGCTCTGCAAGACGAACTACAATCTCTTTGAATTTGAACCCTCATTACACACTCGTAGCATACATTGGTACCATAGTCACATACTCCCGAATGAAATCACCCACACTTTAACCAACGGGGATGAGGTCCTCTAAACTAGCTCACCCCACTAACCTGATATTCTAACTTTCTGCATACACCATAAGCTTCCTCCTTATCCTCCCTCAGAGCCTCCATGGCGGAATTAACAATCTCTCTACCGACCTGCGGTGTGGACCTTTGGCATTTGCCAAACCTGCCATCGCTAACATGCTGCTACGCATACTCACAACATGACGCCAAATGTTCCTTCTCTCATATCGGGTAGAACGGGGTAAGTGTACCAATCTAGGGCATTTGTTCTTCTTGTTCCCCCTCTTTCCTCAATCATAACATATTTCAAGAGTCATCCAACATGTTCCTAAATGACGTTTCTTGCAAATCAAACAATCCAGTTTATTAGTACCAACAAGCCTCTTTTGTTTCTTAAATGCTCTCACCAGATGATCCGGTGGTGTGGTGACATTGGTAAGAACAAGGGTACTTCCCTTAGCAACAAGTTATTCCAATCCCTCCACGACTTGATGTATTCTCCCAATAAACTCTTGTGCAATCTCCCCCAGATTCTCCGGCGAGGTCATTCCCTCCTTGCTGCTTTGTGCCTCCAAATCTTCAGTGCATGGACGATGGCTACAAATTCTAAGTCATGGACATGATAATTCTTCTCGTGAACGTTCACCTGCCGTGATGCATATGCAATCACCTTGCTATTTTCCATCAATACTGCACCAAGCCCAACGCCAGATGCTTCAAAATACACCGTATAAGATCCTGAACCTGTGTGTAATACCAACACTGGCACTGTAGTGAAAGAGGTCATGAGCTTATGAAAGCTCAACTCACACTCGTCTGACCATCTGAATGAGGCAGCCTTCTGGGCCAATTTGGTCAGTGGGGATGCTATAGATGAAAACCCATCCACAAACAGGTGATAATAAACTTCCAATCCTAGGAAATTCCGGATCTCTGTAGCTGAAGTAGGTCTAGGACAATTCTGAACTGCCTCAATCTTCTTAGGATCCACTTTTATGCCTTCTGCCGATAAAACATAACCCAAAAAGGCAACTGAGTCTAACCAAAAAATTGCATTTTGAAAATTTGGCATATAACTAATTATTCTTCAAAGTCTGAAGCACAGTTCGAAGATGTTGCTTATGTTCCTCTTGACTGCTGGAGTAAATCAAGATATCATCAATGAATACAACCATAAAAGAATCTAAATAGGGTTTGAACACTCGGTTCATCAAATCCATAAATGTTACGGGGGCATTTTTCAGCCCAAATAACATCACTAGGAATTCGTGTCCATACCGAGTCTGAAAAGCTGTCTTAGGGATATCGGATGCCCTAATCTTCAACTGATGGCAACAAGACCTCAAATCAATCTTTGAAAACACCCTGGCACCCTGAAGTTGATCGAATAAATCGTCAATTCTTGACAACAGATATGTGTTTTTTATAGTGGCCTTGTTCAACTACCGATAATCTGTACACATCCGCATAGAGCCATCTTTATTCTTTATAAATAGTATTGGTTTACCCAAGGGTGAGACACTAGGCATAATGAATCCATGATAAAGCAAGTGTTGCAACTGCTTCTTCAATTCTTTCAACTCCAGCGGGGCCATATGATATGGTGTGATAGCAATGGGCTGAGTGCCCGGAGCTAAATCAATATAGATGTTCATATCTCTGTCATGTGGCATTCTCGGCAGATCTACTGGAATACATCTAGAAATTCATGAAAAATGGGAACTGAATCCATAAAAGGAACTTTCGTGTTCGGATCGCGAATATAAGCCAAATAAGCTAGACACCCCTTCTCGACCATACGCCAAGCTTTCACGTAAGAGATAACCTTGCTGGTAGAATGGCCAAAAGTCCCTTTCCACTCTAGTCGAGGTAACCCCGGCATGGATAAGGTCGCCATTTTGGCATGACAATCCAATATAGCATGATAAGGTGACAACCATTCTATACCAAAGATGACATCAAAATCTGCCATGTCAAGTAGTAGAAGATCCACGCTAGTCTCAAGACTCCCAATAGTAACCACACACGAACGATAGACATGATCTACCATAATAGAATCTCCCACCGGTGTGGACACACACACAGAAGCAATCAGAGAATCACGCGGTACAACCAAATATGAAGCAAAGTAGGAGGACACATAGGATTAAGTAGATCCTGGATCAAATAGAACTGAAGCATCTCTATGGAAAACTTGAACCATACCTGTGATCACAGTATCAGATGACTAGGCCTCAGGCCTAGCTAGAAAAGCACAAAATTGGGGTTGGGCCAAACCACTATGAACCGCGTCCTTGGGACGGCCTCTAACTGGCTGACCTCCACCTCTAACGGCCTAACCTCCACCTCTACCTGTCTGACCACTGCCCCTAGTTGGTTGGGCGGGTGGCGAAACATCTAGTACTGGAATCATAGCATGGGAACCCTACTATTGTGAGATGCCCGATGCCCGATACCTGAGTGTAAAATCTAGCAATGTGTCTCGGGTTACCACAAGTATAACAGGCCTTCGTCTGTTGTGACTACTGACCCTGGAACTAGCCATGTCGACCTGGATAACCACTTTGATGACTCCGGAGAAGAGGTACATCAATAGGAGCTAGTGGCGCACTGTAAGCTAGCTGGTCGAAATGAGACACGTAAGGGTCGTGACCACCTAAAGTACTGTCGGATGCCTGGAGCGCTGAATGAAATAGACTAGGAGGATGGCCTCTACCAAAATTACCCCTGCCTCCAGACGAGGCACCACTTAACCCACCAAACCGACAAGGCCTCTTATGAGACCCCTGCCGTCTCTCCTGTGCAAGAACCATCTTGATCCTCCTGGCAATATTACCAGCCGCTTTAAAGGAAATCTCACTTCCGGTCTCCTTGGCCATCTGAAGCCTAGGGTGAGTGAGTCCCTCAATAAACCTCCTCACTCTCTCTCCCTTAGTAGGTAGTAACAGGAGAGCATGACGGGCTAAATCCACAAAATGACTCTCGTACTGAGTAACAGTTATACTGCCCTGCTGTAGATTCTCAAACAGCCTATGGTAATCCTCTCTCAATGTGATAGGGAGTAACTTCTCTAGAAATTATGTCAATGTAGGAGCTCCAACTGGCCTGTTCAATGTATAATCTCTCCATCACCTCATGGCAGAACCCGTGTTCTCGGAATACCTCATGGCAGCGGTCAAGATAATCTTGTGGGTCCTCGGAAGGTGGTCCACTGAAGTGAATTGGAAAGAGCTTAGTAAACTTATCCAGTCTCAATAAGGCCTCAGATGACATGACAGGTCTATCACCGGCCTGTGCCGCAACAACTGGCTAAACTACCCCAACTGACAAGGCTGCTGGAGCCAGATACTGTGGCGCCATCTACTCCGGAGCGGGAGTAGTTGGAGTTTGTGCTCCTCCCTCAGCCTTTGAGATGGCTGGTGCCACTAGAAATATACCATTCTGGGCCACACCCTCTGTAAGACTCACCAAATGGACTAGAGCATCCTGAAGTACTGGAGTAGCTATGAATCCTTCCGGAACATGGACTGGTATTATAGATACGGTCTGAGCTGGAATCTCTGCTTCCAAATCCACCTGAGGTTCTACAACAGGTGTTGCTGCTCGATCTCTAGACTTAGCTCTACCGCTGCCTCTGCATCGACCTCTAGTGCGACCTCGGCCTCGACCTCTACCCCTGGTCATAATTGCTGCCGGGGGCTCTGGCTCTTATCCGTCGGTAGATGTATTATTCGTTCTCGCCATCTACGAGAGAATAAGAATAGAATGATTCAATCATCGATGACATAATAAAATTGCATGACACAATAAGAAAGAAGTGATATTGTTCCTAAACTTCATAGCCTCTGAGAGATATGTACAGACATCTCCGTACCGATTCTTCAGACTCTACTAAGCTTGCTTGTTACTCGTGAGATCTAAGTAACCTAGTGCTCTGATACCAACTTGTCACGACCCAAAATTTCCACCTTCAGGAACATGATGGTGCCTAACATTTCACTTGCTAGGCAAGCCAATGTTTAAATAATCTTAACCATTTTTAAGAAAATTAAATTAAATAGAAGTCAATTATTGAAATAAAGTGCGGAAGAGCATAACTATCGAATCATCACAATACATCCCTGAATCTGGTGTCACAAGTGCACGAGCTACTAAAATGATACAAATAAAGGTTTGAATAAAATCCATGTTGTTTGAAAGATAATACAAAGCTAAGATAAGATAGAAGGGTACTTCAGAACTACGAACGCTGTGCAGTTATACCTAAAGTCTCCTCTGAGTAGCTAAATCCGAGAACGTCTATGGTACGTCGCTGGGACCAACTCCAAAATCTGCACAAGAAGTGCAGAGTGTAGTATGAGTACAACCGACCCCATGTACTCCATAAGTGGCGAGCCTAACCTCCACGAAGTAGTGAGGAGGCTATGACAAGACACGTAAGTAAACAACCTGTACAAGTATATACAAAACAATTTCAGAAATTTATAAATTGGTAGGGGACATGTGAAGGGGAATGATATAATAATTTCAGCAGGAGAAGTATCACTTAGCAGCCAATTAATTTATCAACAATAAAATGAGCAACTAATAATATAAACATTGCACGGCATCACCCTTCATGCTTTTACTCTCATTCCTCCTATAAACGGATAAATAAATAATAATAATAATAATAATAATAATAATAATAATAATAATAATTGGAACGGCATCACCCTTCGGGCTTTTACACTCAAACATGACACGGCAACACCCTTCGTGCTTTAACACTCTTTCTCACCATAAAAATGATAGTATAAATAATAAAAATGGCACGGCACCACCCTTCGTTCTTTTGCACTCTTTCTCACCATATTCAACAATAATTAAATCAATAAAACTTTCAGGAATAATGATCAAATAATTAATAATAAACTTAAGCAGGAATATCTAAATTAAATAAGAAATTATTCAAAATAAAATAAATTCCTCCAACATGCTTTGACTCAACCATAACGCATAAGTACTTGTCACCTCACATATACATTGTTCCCGCAAATTAAATCACGTATAAAATAGACAAATACATTCCGAAATTCATCTCAAAACTCAATAGTGGGTCCCACATCTTAAATCTCGGAAAAACTTACGAAATCCAAACACCCGTTCCTAGACGAGTCCAACCATTCAAAAATTATCAAATTATGATGTCATATGGACCTTCAAATCTTAGATTTTTTGTTTTTTGGAAAGTTTTACAAAATTTCAAATTTCTTCAATCTAAATCAGAAATAAATGATGAATATAGACATGGATTTATGAAATATATTCACCTTTGGTTATAGAACACTTACCCAATCCAAAGTCGTGAAAAATCCCTTTGCAATCGCATAAATCCTAGACTCAAAATGCAAAAATGAGTAAAAATGGTTAACTTCTGATTTTATGGGTTCTGTCCAAGTTCTTTCACATCTGCTGACACTTGACCGCATCTGTGGTTCCGCTTTTGCAGAAATTGGGGTCGCTTCTATGGGCTGGCTCACTTTTGCGAAGAAGCATCCGTTTCTGCGCAAGGCTTCCCTTTCCCCCTTTTCTCGCTTCTGCAATGCGTGGGCCGCTTCCGCGACACCTCGTCCACTTCTGCGAACTGTCCACTTCTGCAAGGGCTAGCTCACTTATGCGAGCTCGCATCTGCAGTCTAAAATCTGTAGGTGCGATTACACCGGAAGGCCAAAATATCAGATTTTCCTTAAGTCCAAATTTTGATCCGTTAACTATCCGGAATCCACCCTAGGCCTCCTGGACCTCAACCAAATATAACAAGTCCTTAAACATCATACGAATTTAGTCGAGACCTCAAATCACATCCAACTATTCTAAAACCACGAATCATACCCCAATTCAAGCTTAAGGAACTTATGAATTTTCAACTTCTACATTCGATGCCGAAACCTATCAAGTCAAGTCCGATTGACCTCAAATTTTGCACAAAAGTCATAAATGACATAAAGAACCTATTCAAATTTCCAAAATCGAATTTCGACCCGGATATCAAAAAGTCAAATACGTGGTTAAACTTTGGAAATCTTTAGCCTTTAAATTTTTAGTTTCCATTAAATAGCAATAATTTGAGCTAGGGACCTCCGAATTCGATTTCGGGCATACACCCATGTCCCAAATCACGAACGGACCTACCGGAGCTGTCAAAAAACTAATCTGACTCTGTTTTCTCAAAATGTTGACCAAAGTTAACTTAGTTGAGTTTTAAAGCTCTGTTTCACATTTTAATCAATGTTTCATATAATAACTTTCCGAAAAATTATTCGGAATGCGCACGCAAGTCGAGGAGTGATGAATAGTGCTTTTCGAGGTCTTATAATATAGAAATGAATGTCTAAATTAAAGATGACATTTTGGGTCATCACACTTCCCTTCAAAGAAAATCAATTAAAATATTATATTTCCCTTTCTATGCTTGACTTGAAACTTGTATGGAAAAAAATCATTCAGCCCATCCGAGAATTTGCGGATTTAGAATGACCTTTGAATTAAACTGTATCATCCTTGGAAAAGAATTCATAACCATCTATATAAGAAATTGTTAGTGAATTAGAAGAAAATTAAACTTTTTAATCCCATTTTTAACTGCAAGAATCTCCTTGAACGTGGAATGATAGTGTTGTTCAGCATCCTTGAATCTTCCACTAGCATAACCATATATTTTCTCTGAACATTTTCTTCCTCAAATTAAATTGCGCTCCAATATTCATTACTGGCATCTGTCTGCAATATTGTATTTCCATATGAGGAAATGTGCAAAGATTCTGATACTTTAAGACATCTCTTTTATGTTTTCTCACTGCATCGTTTTGATCCTTGCCCCATGGATGGGCATTGTGCTTCAAAATTTCTGTGAGAGGAGAAATATATGTATAGAAATAGGAATAAAATCTCACTTAATTTATTATTCCCAAACACTATTGTATTTGCTTCGTTGTAAACCCAATATCGGGGAATTTGAGATGTTCTTTAGAAACATGAGGACCTGAGGTATGTTCTCCATGGGAATAATTCATTCCCAAAAAATCAATCTCTTTTTTTGTAAAAACCATTTTTTGGCTGAAAGGATGATGCCATGTTTTCGCATTAAAGATGCAAAATGATTGAGCAAATTTATATGCTCATCCCAAGTATCACGGAATAGTAAAATATCATCAATATAAAGAAGTGATGTGTGAAGGATGGAATGAGATATTTTCATCACGGACTTTTGAAACTGTTTGCAACAAATTTTCGTCATATGAAAACTAAACTACAATCACAAAATAAGAAAAACATAATTTTTACTAATCAACTGTGAGTACAATTCTGTTTCTACCTTGATTCTTCTCTCCTGATTATCTTCGTGATTCGAGGGCTGAAACAACATATTTCTCGAATGTAGGATGATGCAGACCTCCTGGGATGTATTTGATCTCTAGCTTCTTGAACTATTTGATTGTCAAGAAGTATCCGGCCATATTTTGATCTCTTTGATAATATCCCAAGGAGTTTATGGGATTTTGGAGACGCCTCTTCAAGGGAATCTATGTATTCCTTTATATAGGTGTGCGTTAGGGTTTAGGGTAGAGTAACCTCCAAGAAACCCTGATAGACTCCTAGGATTTCAAGAGTCTTGTAGTATTTTGAATTTAGGATTTAGCTTGATTCGTTAAAATTTTTATGTCTACAAATGCCCCCTACTTCAAGGTTTGTCGGAGTATAGGCTTGCCGAAACTTGAAGACGAGACTTGAAGTACTCGACCATCGCAACAAATGCTTTTGAAACTTGGACTTTTCCATTTACATGATGAAGAGATGAGGGGAAGAACTGGTCCCATTGGGTGTGCCAATTTGTTTGAAACAAATTTGCATCAAGAAAATAATCGAGTGATTGGTGGTTAAGAAACCAAAAGTGGAGGTGCACCACCCTCAAAAGCCACGACATCCAGTGACCTTGGAGAGGAGTTTTTACCAAGTTATTTCCGCACAAAGATTTCCCGTGGGGGTATTGATGCCTCATGTGGCCATGCTGATGAAGAGGAAGAAAAGAGTGATGACCTACCGTTGGCACCATCTTCGGAAAAGCTCATCAAGTCCACTCCTCAAGAAGTTAATGCTTGTGAGGAAAACATCACGTTCACAAATGACGATCTTCTGCTAGGTGACACTCTTCATAACCGCTTATTGTACCTGGTTGGCTATATATTTCTGCACAAGAAAGGTCTGTTGGAGCACTGTTGGCCTAAGAAAATAGTGAGGGGAAAAACCTTTCTTTTCTACTTGAGCAGGATGATGACACCAAACGAACTAAATTATTCGCCAATTGAAATTTTGCTTCTGGCGCTAGTCTTCTCAATTCAAACGCTGAACCACTACTTTCAAGCTCATGTTGTTCGTTTTGTTTCTAAAGAAAATCCCATCAAGTTTCTGATGTCAAAACCTGTTCTTAGGGATTACTGCAGATTTCTCTATAGGCTACAAGCATTCAAGTGTTCTAAGGATTAAAAGATCAAGACGGAGATTCAAGAACAAGCTGCAAGCCCTTGGATTAAAAACACATCAAGATCAAGATCAAGCTTCAAGCACTTGGATTAAAATAAATTAAAATTCAAGATTAAGCTCAAAGGCTCTTTTATTTACTATTGAAAAGAAGAATCAGAGGATTCATAGAGATTGTACACTCAAATATTTGAAATAAAATACTACGATTATTGCAATATTTTTCAGTATCGATTATTTTCCTGACGCAAATTTATTGTTGAGCTTAAAAATACTTTAATTTTGCGTCAGTAATTTCATAACGTAACGTGGTAGGAACATTCAGAACACATTTTGAATACATAATTCTCGATACTTTACTTACTCTGGATGATTGAATTTATTGGGAACAACTCGGAACATGATAATATGGAACTTGAACCAACCATACTTGAAACTTACGGGAACATCATGGAATTCAATTCTAAGAGAATAGTTCAGCAAACATACCTCGCTTTGAACTTTTCTTAAATTACTACAATGTTCCAGAAACCCTAGGAACTTCAATCTAATTAGAAACATATCAAAAGTGAACCATAATTACGAAGATATTCTTGGTCTCAGCTCATTCGAGCATTTTATCAAACACTAGGTGTGGAAGTTGGTTACAAGGTTCTTCAACAAGATTTATTTCACTTCCCAACCCAGTCCTTACTTATTTGAGCTCAACAATTTTCCCACAAACCTTATTAGTACATGCATGCATAAATAATACTCTTACACCCAAGTATCATACTCCCCATCATCCATCTTTTACCCCAAACTCGAAATTGAAGATTAGGGTTTGATCCTTACCTCTTGAGTGAAGATCTTGTGAGATTTCCTTGTTGGATTTCAATGCTTGGACAAGATCTTGATGAACAAAGCACTTGAGCTTCTTCCTCTCTCTAGAACACTCTCACTTCTCTCTAAAAATATCAGGTTTTTGTCTTCAAAATGAACCCCAAAGGCTATTTATCAAAATGTGGCCGAGTTATAAAAATAGGAAAATAAAGTCTTCGAACTCAGATCTACGGTCGCAGAATAGACTGCAGAACGGGTATGTGGTCGGCAAAATGGAGCGCTAAACAAGTCAGTTTTGCGACCATTCTGCTGTCGTAGAATTGGCCGCAGAATCACATTCTGCCAGCCTTTGGTAATTTAGTCATAACTTCTTGTAGGGGTGTCCAAATAACATACAGTTTGAGGCGTTAGAAACTACACTCGAAGATCTTTCATTTGAAAGAATGTTCATCACATAACCCCTTATATATATGTAGATATGCTTGTCCAAAGTTTGGTCTTGTGCGTACTCATTTGTAACTTTAGTCTAACATGTAATTTCCAACCTGACTTAGACTTAGGGCTCTCCTTAGGACCCGCATCACTTATAATATGCCTCGTACACTTATTATCATATCAAATTTATATCCATTATATTAATAGTCCTTGTCGACACAAAAAATAATATAATTAACACACATCAACTTTCTTAATAGCGCTGAAGTACTTTTAAATTTTCTAGGGTGCTACACAACAACCCAAACATTTAACCGTTCATACTTTTCTATCAAACCCATCAACTCATACCTCATGAACATAGAGTCTATAATCATTAATCCAATGCTATAATCAATTATAGGGTGAACATTCAATCATCTTGAATTCGAGTTCTAGGGTTTCTTTTCTTAACAACAATGTCGCAATCAAATAACTAATGATTTGAATGGTTTACCCATATTAATAATGTGTTGGTGAATTGAAATAAACTTAGAATCAACACTAGAACTTACCTTGAATGATGGAGAGACCTTGGAGGAAGTTGGGTCCTCGAGATCTTCCATTTCTATAGAACATTTATGGGGAATGGGTATAGCGAACAAGGTAGGGCTTTAACAACGACCCTTCAGGTGCGCGCCCATGCAAATGAGGGCCCAACCACGCACCTGAACGCACAGCAAGGGCGGTGGCACTTCAACAAGTACGTTACCGTGCACGTGATGGCTAATTGCATAGCTGAGCATGCAAACTGCTCACTGTCCAGTAAAAAACATGTAAATTATTACACGGAGATCCGTTTGGGCATTTGAAAAAACAACAACTTTAGTGTTTTATGTTTTCTTGAATTCCTAATAGATTTTTACTTGATCAGGCTGGAAGACAGGCCTTCCATAAACTTTGTCGATTTTATTGAATCTTATACACGTCACTCTGTGTACTAATTTTACACATTCATGCCTAATCCGAATATATGGAGTGTTACATGAAAATCTAGCTGAGGAAGGGAATAGCTTTGGGAAGAGAATATACTTGGGAGGAAGAGAAGCGACCTGAGAACTTATGGGTGTCTGGGAACAAAGTGATCAGTTTTCATGAGGTTTATTTGTTCTCTTAAAGACACCATCTCCTTCTGCTTCGATTGGAAGAAATGGAAAAGAAAAGTACCCGACGGACAAATATTGTACTACAAGCATGCTAACTTCTGATGTAAGGCTTTGATGAGTTCTGCATGCTGAGAAGGCTTCTTTACTACCTATTTAACTTTTTTCTCAATATCTTTCCACCTTGCTAAGCATTTTATTGTGAGCGTGTGAAATATTTATAAAAGTGCTATCTATGTTGTTCAAGATTCTATTTTGAGAGATAGAATTTTTCCAATAGGCTTTGATGAGTTATGCATGCTGAGAAGGCTTCTTTACAACCTATTTAACTTTTTCTCAATATTTTTCCACCTTACTAAGCATTTTATTGTGAGCGTGTGAAATATTTATAAAAGTGCTATCTATGTTGTTCAAGATTCTATTTTGAGAGATAGAATTTTTCCAATAGGCTTTGATGAGTTATGCATGCTGAGAAGGCTTCTTTACAACCTATTTAACTTTTTCTCAATATTTTTCCACCTTACTAAGCATTTTATTGTGAGCGTGTGAAATATTTATGAAAGTGCTATCTATGTTGTTCAACATTCTATTTTGAGAAATAGAATTTTTGGACTGTCAATTTATTGTTGATTCAATCTCACTAGATGGTGGTTTGTATCTTGAGGGGAAAGCAACATTCTTTTTGGGGATCCTGGGGGCATGATCTACACCTTCTTTACTAAAATGTTCAAGAAAAGAAGATCATAGGTATTTTAATGACACGGCCGATCCTTTTGTATATTGTAGCCATGTTATCCTATTAATTGTCTCTTCTATGCTTATTTGTGGTTATGTGACTTTCGGGGTGGTTGGATTTGTTTTAGGGAAGTTTTGGAGTGAATCGAGACACTTAGTCCCAATGTTGGAAGCTTAAGTTGAAAGAGTTAACAAGACTTTGGCTTTTGTGTAGACAACTGTGTAATGGAGTTTTGACGATTCTAATAGATTTGTATGGTTATTTTGGACTTAGGCGTATATTTGGATATTGATTCGAAGGTCCGTAGGTTTGTTTGGGGCTTTTGGGCGAAAGTTGGAAAGTTGAAGGATTGGAAGTTTGAGAGGTTTGACCGAGCATAGAATATTTTGGCACCGGGTTTGGATTTTGGTTTCTGGAGTTGGAATAGGTCTATTGTCTCATTTGGGACTAGTGTGCAAAATGTGAGGCCATTCAAAGTTTATTTAATGCGGTTCGACAACAGTTTTAGGTGTAGGAAGCTCATTTATTTTATTAGGCATGAATTGGAGTGTGTTTTATGATTTTGATATTATTTGATGTGATTTGAGGCTTCGACTATGTTTATATTGTGTTTTAGGATGTGTTGGTATGTTTGGATGGTGTCCTGAGGGCCCTAGGTGCGATTCAGATTGAAATTTGGACTTAAGGAAATGTTGATGGCTTCAAGTTAGCTGTAAGCGCACCTATGAGGTGCTGGTAGCAGGTGTGGCAAGTTGTGTGTTTCTGTGAGGTTGGCTTGGTGGAGGAGAGGTTTCAGAGATGAAGGAGTTCCTACATAAGCGGATTCACTTCTGCGCACGAAGGTCTGCAGGAACGGGGTTTGGCTGGACGCGGGAAAGGCGTAGGTGCCAGGTAGGTTCCGCATCTGCAAGACCATACGTTCGATCATTTAAGTATAGAAGCGAGAATGGGTGTATTTTTTGTAATCCGTAAATGCGAAACATGTACCGAAGAAGAGGTCCCACATGTGCATTAATGTGGCCGCAAGTGCGTAAGGTTGGGGACTTAAGTGAAGCTTGCAAGTGCGAGATTTTGACCACAGAAGCGGTGATTTTGATCATAGATGTGATTTCACTGACAGATCTTATATCTCGGAGAGTTTGGCATTTTTCTCATTTTTGGAGTTGTGGAGTTTGGTTAAAGGCAATATGTGGAGTACTTTTCACCATAATCGAAGAGGTAAGTGATGATTCATCATTTTTATTGATAAATATTGGTTATTACACCTAGTTTATGTGATTTTGAAGTGAAATTTGGGGGTTTTAGATTATGTTGTTGGAGAGTGAGATGTGATGACTTTAGGGTCAATTTATGGTTGGAATTAAATAATTTTGGTATGATTCGACTCGTAATTGAATAGGTGTTTGGAATTTTTGAATTTTGTCGGGTTCCGAGGTGCGGCCCGGGGTTGACCTTTTGATTTTTGTTAAAGATCTTAGCTTTACATATGGAATCAATTCCCATAGCACGTATTGATTATATTAAGTTTATTTTACTAGATTCTGGTCATTTGGAGACCGATTAGTGAGGCAAGGTTTGTTGGAGTATTGATTTACGCGTTTTGAGGTATGTAACATTTCTAAACTTGGAATTGAGGGTATTTATCCTTGGAAAACAGGTTATTTGTGTTGCGTTGGGGTGACGCACATGTTAGGTGACAGGCGTGTGGGCGTGAACCGTGGTAATCATAATTCGGGTTGATGTTTTTTCTGTGTTGCTTTCAAGTCTTGTGTTATCCGTGTAATTGCTACTTGTTAGAGCAATTGAGTTTTGATTCATGTTAGAAATAATATTTAGGCTATGTGCTTATTCGATTGAGACCTAATGATGCTTTTTACATTGTTTGATTTATATGCGTTAACAGTAACTTTACACTCAGTCATGGTTCTTCGTTTGCATTTCATATCTCAGTCTATGTTCATCATTCATTGTTACATCGCATGTTATCGTTGTTGGGCTGAGTGGTATGAGATTGTGAGCCCTTGAGACTTGAGAGATTTATGATTGAGGTGGGCCTTAGAGCCGTGTTGAGAATGTTATTGTTGATCGGGTTGCACGCCGCAGCAGGCCATATTGGCTTTATTACTATTATTATTATGTGGATTGGGCTGCATGCCGTATCAAGCCTTATTGGCTTTGATTAGTGCTTGGGAAGGATCCGCCCCTGCGGAGCCAGACACCTGTACGGTGATGAGTGATTGCGTTCGTATAATGAGTGGGCATCTGAGACAGGCAGATTGAGTATTTTAAGAGTGAGAGTACTTGTGAATATCATTGTGAAATCATTCATTTGACATGCATATTTGACATGTAGGCATATAGATGTACCATTCCTCATGCTAGTTGTAACTGACTTGTTCTTATCAGTTTTGGGCTTCAATTGTTGAACTTGAAATCATGTCTAAATTTCTGTTATATGAATGAGTCGACTATGTTAATTCCTTTGAGTTATTTATTATTATTGTCATTATTATACTTGTGTTGTCATTACATTGGAAGCTGGTTGTGTTCTTCTGAGCTGGTGGCTGCTTTCAGCCCAAGGCTAGTTCTATTACTTATGGAGTACATGGGGTCGATTGTACTCATACTACACTCTGCACTTTATATGTAGATCCAGGTGTATTAGCACGTGGGGATCGCTATATCCGTGCTAGTACCTGCTTGGAGACTTAAAGGGTGCTATGACATCTGCATTCCTTGACTCTCTTTTCCTTTATTTTCTTCAGTACTATTCTATTACATAGACAGTTATACTAGGGATTTGTTTATGTTTGATACTCAGTAGTAACATGTACTCATTGACACCATATTTTGGGATAGTTGTAGAAATTTTTCAATTATGTTTATCAGATACTTATGATATATTCAAATGATTAAGATATTATGAGACCGTTGGCTTGCTGGCAAGAAGTGTTAGGCACCATCGCGGCTCCGGTGGGAGTTAGATCGTGACAAGTTAGTATTGGAGCGCTAGGTTGCTTAGGTTTCACGAGTCATGAGCTGATTTAGTATGGTCTTGTGGATCAGTACGATGAATTCTGTACTTATATTTGAAAGTCTACTAAACTATTAGGAAACTTCACTTTCTTGCATTTACCCGCTCAATGCGGTTGTATGTTTGTCCTCCCAATTTCCTATTGTTCTCGATAACTAGCATGATATGGTTGGTGTAGAAAGGGTTGCTTCCATCCCCGTGAATAATTACCTCTTGATGATTCCTCTCAAACTTCACAACCTGGCACAGAGTAGAAGCGACTGCCCCATCTACGTGAATCCATGGTAGTACCGATAACAAGTTGTAGGTGGCGGATATGTCTAGCACTTGGAATTCGACATCAAACCAGGTCTCGCCCATCTGAAGATCAAGATTTATTTCCCCGATACTGGCTCTCTAAGATCCATCGAACACTTTCACATTAATGCCTCCCATCCGTTTCTCATGCAGGCTTTTTCAAGTCTTTTCAAAGTACTTAGTGAGCATATGTTTAGGCACGAACCTCCATCTATCAGGACACTGGCAATGAACTTGTCTTCAAATTGCAGAGTGATGAGCAACGCTTTGTTGTGACTCAACCCTTTCGGCGGTAGCTCACTTCGTGCAAAGTAATTTTGTGACTCTCCAGTACCTGTCCTACTATGTTAGCATCTCCCCGCTAGTGATACTAGTAGGCACATAAGCTTCACTTAATACTTTAATCAGGGCATTCTTGTGTCACGCTCGACCTCGGGGAGCATGACCGGTGCTCAACCGAGATAACCCGTACAAGCAAGCATGTACAATGCCTTCTACCCGAACATGCCTATGAGTAAAGAGAAGATATACTCTCATTAATTAGACTGAGAAGCTCATGTGAACAATACCAAATTAATTACCAATAATTATTCCATTTATAAGTCTACAAAATAATGCATTACACATTCGAAGTTTAGGAGTGGAACGCGTGATACAATTACAACATTACTAGATTGACTTCCCCATAACCAAGGTACAACCCGCACTATGTCTACGGATCCTCTAATAGATACAAAAAGAGTAGCGTGATAGTACCTGCAACTCAATCACGAACAGTCACGGAACTAAAGCAAATGATACACATATGTCATTATACACCATACATTTCTACGCATGACCTCAAAACACCTAACTGAATACAAATTCTCATAACAACATCTCAGGTCAATACATTCTCCCATACTTAAACATGTGTTGATCCTCGAATGTGCGAAGAATCGTCCCAAAGCCATCATGTCACTGTATAAACTAACTATGCCCTTACCCATGGGTGATCTCACTTCATCCCAATCTATAAAAGCTTCACAACACAATCTAACTGATGATCATTACGATAACATTAGCTCACAATCCTTAGAACCCAATCTCCAATTTCCCAAATTAATTAGGAGACAAGATTCTCGCATCTATATGTTGTATAAGTCAGTATTAAACTGCATCAAGCCGTAATCATATCCCAAGTGTATTCAAATGATATTCCACATAACTTGGATACACATAGCCATAGCTTCCGACCACAATAGTCATTCAAATAGAAAATTATGTACCGGTATCTAACATCCTATCAATAAAAACCTTGTTCCAAATATTCGAACACAACCAATGATGAAAGAAACACACAAAACCTCATAACCCCCCATCACATCAATAAGTCATGGAGCTCTCTTGCACGATGAGAACCAAAGACAAAATCTAGGCTGACTAAAGTCACTATAGTTCCAAACATAGCTTAATCAAATCTGATAGCACTCAATTCAGGCCCAATAACTTCACCTCATCCAATACAAGTTGCACTACCAATATGCCACACAAATCCTACCTAGAGTCGCATACCATGCAATAAGTGCACCAAACAAGCGACAATTTCGATGTACCCAATAATTGAAGAGAATCAAATGAGAGAACCGACGCGCAAGCTCAACAGATACCACCATGAAGCGCAATCCAACGAAGCCATCACACAGGGAAGAAAAGCAACACAAGAATTAAGCCCAAAGGATCATATCCCAACATAACTCTAATATGATGCGTGACCCAATCGAAACAACTGTACACATAGGATACGTCGAGCCGTGATGCTCACTATAAACAACCATATACACATCAACAACAAACACGCGAAGTGAATGACCATAGCCATGCAAAAATGGATAGCACAATATACCACAAATAGAAAGATCGCAACCAAGGCGCAATCAACCATTCAACACCCCGAGAATCATCTCGCTCGAATTTCGCAACAAGGCCCCCAACAGAATCGCATCAGGTAAAAGTAATCAATAGATCACAACCCATCATAGCATATGAGAGTAACACATGGAACATATCAGAACACGAATAAGATCCACTCCAACTGATAACACATCCCTCCACAATAACTGTGTTGGGTAGCCAAATCCGACCTGATGTAGAATACACATTCTCATTAGGCCCACCAATAGCCTCCAAATGAATTCCTATCCTCCCAAAATAGATATATAACAATAGAAATTTGCACAATAATCGATCTATAACACATGCCTATGAGAATCCTCTTCGTCTTCAAATCCCTAGAATACCATAATCTCCCGATCCCAACTACATTATTCAAATTACTGAAATATTCATCATACAAAATCGTTCCACGAGAAATACTTCCATAATTCCTTATTTCCACATAGATAAATCTGAACATCAATATTCAATCAATCAGTCCATTAGCGTAATACATGTCAGGCATCTGCAAGTCAAAGCACAATGCGCCTTTTGGAGTGCGGTACCAGATAATTCTAGCATTCTTCTAAACACCTAAAACCGTCCATGCTATCCAGAACTCGTGACCCCATACAGGAGAAAAATTATAGCACACAGCATGTTCCTTATGCCGCTGGCAGACATCCAACCCAAGCCGTCCTCGATACTATCAAGAACTATTCGAAACCCGCCCACCCATAACTAAGCAATCAGAACTGAATTTCCCTAACTTAACCAAGTCACGCAAGCCGTCAAACCCAAGTGTATTGACACAAAACACCG